>JAGFVP010000080.1:0-107791 GCA_021031095.1 Bathelium albidoporum
GCGTTCCTCCCCACCCCAGCCCCTGCGCCTTCTTCTCCCTATCCAGCGCCTCCAGCGCGCGCTCAAACCCCTGTTCCCCCACCCGCTTTCGCTCCGCCTCGCGCCGCGCCCGTGTCTTCACCCCCTGCATCTCGCGCTCCAGCATCGCCAACGTATCCCCGCAGCGCACCGCCCACGCGTCGAGCTGGGCGGCCAGCTGCGGCAGCGCGCCCGGGCGCAGGTCGCGCAGCGGCGCGACGGCCGCGACGTCGACCGTCTGCGTCGCCGGGGACAGGGCGGCGGTCAGGAGGGAGGCGTAGATGGCGGAGATGAGCAGGTCTTCGAGGCTGCGGGGGGAGGGGAGGGCGAGGGCGTGTTGGAGGTAGGCGTAGGTGAGGGTGGTGGTGGTTTGGTTGGGCGAGGAGGAGGCGACGGCGCTGGAGGGGTTTTGGTTGGCGAGCACGGTGAGGAGGGTGAGGAGGCGTAGTTTTTGGTTTTGGTGTTCGTTGAGGGTCGGGAGATGTTGTTGGCCTGGCCGAGGTGATTGCGTTAGCTGGCTGGTTTTTTCGCTTTATGTGTTTGGGTCAGTTTGACGGTTTCGTGAGACGGACCGTCAACGTAGTCTTGCCAGGTGCCCCAGGAGAATATCTCGAGCAATTTCAGATGTCCTGCATAATCTTTGTGTTGGGCTAGTGCTTGGACGTTGGGTGTCTGTAGGAGCTCTGCAAAGACGAATGTCTGTGGTGCAGATGTAGCTTGAGTAATCAGATCTGCAGCCGCGCGAGCCGAATTTGCAGATTTGGATAATGCGAGAAACGGCTCAAGGGCGTTGAGAGCTCGAGTTTGCTCCATGGTACTGATTTGGGCTAGGAGTAGAATAAAAAAGCAAGGGTGAAGAGTTAGATAGGTACGTAGAGCACGGTAAAGGTGCCAAACTCCGCAGCTTCACTAGCGCGCGGGGCAGCTCTAGAACCTCAGCACCATCTTCTCTCAGCTATAACACCACAACCAACATATAATCATTAGAGCGAACCCATTTACAAGGTGCAGTCTAGCATCATTCTCATGTCAACCTTGAAAGGTTAGTTTTACACAGGTATTCTTTGCTTCTCAAGAACGTCGTTCTGTAATGTATTCTATTCGACATGTAAAGCTTCGATGTCAGCAACAAGTACCTGTTAAAGTAATGCTGGTCCTGGAACCGAGGCCCTTGTACTTCTTCGGAATCTCCTACCTCAGTCATTCCTCGTGGAACATCAGATCGAATGATCCAAACGGATTTCCTATCATGGATGCGATGTTTGCGGCTTCTTAAGGTATCAACCCTATCCACACTTCGGTAAAGCCTCCAGCCCAATGGGGCACCCGCCGACGTGGACTCTCATTCTCAACAAAATGGTTGTGGAGTCCAAGAACATAGTGACACAACGTATTTTGGGTATGCCACTCCCGCAAGTTCCATGGTTACCTGTCTGCAAGTCCCGTTTCTGGCATCGTCCCATTTCACGCCATGTGGCCCTTGCATATTGACTTTCGCTTGTCACCAAGGCTTTGTGTCAGTCGTATGTAAAACAAACAGGCGGCGCGGAGAGCGAGCAACAGGTAAGCGTCGGCATGGGCAGAGGACTCGGCGGCTCTGAGGCGCCTTTCCAGCTCTTCTTTTGTACCAAAGGGCCCAGGCCTGTCAAATAGCCCAGAACACCACCGCTAAATCAACAGACGAATCAGAAACCCTGGCAAGCGCAAACGAGTCTTGTCACGCTAGACACGTAACACAAGTGCCAAGCCGGTCCCCAGCAATGTCGCACGACAGCTGTCATTCCAGAGTTGGCTAAGATACGTGTCGGCAGCGCAGGCCGGTGACACAGCAGACGCCGCAACCGCTGCGTGTCCATGCGAGGAGATGCAAGGCCGTTACATGACATACCACTGACAGCTCAATTTGTCATACAATGCAGGTTGGCACACTGAATCCAGGTACAGTGACGTGGAGCGAGTTCTGACTGTGTAATCCTGGTCCGGAGTGGACTCCGTCGCCGTGGTACCCTCTTCTTTTCTTCATTCATACCAAGAAAGTCCAAAAGCTGGGGTAGACAAACTCGTCCTCGAAAATGCGCCGGACTTGCTCCAATACGAACTTTTCCACCTTGCCCACGTTCTTGAGACTCTGCTTGCCATCACCTCGCTCGCCGATTTCGCTCTCTACCTTGATTTCCTCGAGTAGGCCAAGGTTCCATTCGTGTCCGTCCTTCCCCTCGTTGCTCTGCTCCTTGCCCTCATTCCCCAGAAGCATTTCTGCATCCCCAGGGGACAAGAAGCAAAAGTGGCATCGATTTTTGATGTAAGCCAAGATGGCAACCCCATCAAATGTGAGTCCGGTAATGTTGAGTTTGAGTGGAATACCTACGAAACTAGGCATAGGGTAGTCAAGCAATATTTCGGCCGTGAGCGACAGGCGAATGTTGCCCGCGTAACGAACATGTGAAACAACTTGAAGATCGTTCTCGGACTTTTCATAGAGTCGGGTCGTTGGAGGTAGTTCTTGGGCCATGTCCTGTTCCAATTGCTCGTCGAAAGCGGGGCTAAAAGATTGCTGATGCTGCTGTGAAACTGGACGGGACGAGGGGTCGCCAATGGAAGCCGGTGTTGCTATTGAGCTTACAGATGCAGAATGGGACGGCTGCAGGGGAAGAACATGCCCAGGAAATCCAGGAAACCCGTGGTTTTCATTCCATCCATGGTGGAATTGTGCGCCACCAAAGGCGGCCAAGGGGGTTGCAGCTCCCGAAAGTCCTCCACCAAGAGGCAAGTGAAAATAATTCATGTTTGCAGTTCCTCCAGGTATGCCTGGCGTTGATACTGTTCCAGTTATCGGACTAGGTGTACCAAGATGTCCAGGGGACACCAAATTTGCCATCAGTCCGGGGTATCTCGTATTTATGAGACCTGGTCGGTTGGCCCTTGAGGTAGAGATTTCATCGTTGCGTTCCAGTCGATTCTGTCGGAACAGATAGTCCTCGCCTTGAACAGACGTAGATTGAGCATGTTCGTCCTGTTTGGTATGGCTGTTGTCATCGTGCTCCAGCCTTTCCTCGTTGCCTGCTTTCGTCCCGTCATACTCATTGGCCTCATCATCCTCATTTTCCTCATAGAAATCAGGTAGCGGATCGCAAATGTCCTTGAGCTCTACCTCAGGTGGTACATTTCCAAAGTCGAAGGAGTGAACCCTGACAGAGCGTATGAATCGAGGGAGATTGACCTGCTGAAAACGCTCATGAATGAATGCGCGGACCTGTTCAGCAAGCTCTTGACCGTCCGTCCCATTTGCGATCGTATCCCAATGGATGTCAACGGACATAAGGAACAAGTTGGGTCGCTTGTAGAGACCGTCAGCGCACTGGTCAGGTCGCGATGGTGGGCTGATGAGGTCTGGCGAGTGTCTGACCAATCACAAAAGAGACGTACTAGCTGGGATTTTCGTCCTTAGGTGATCAAGCTGCTGCAATGCGCTCTACCTCACGATGTAGCGGCAGCCCCCCGGGCGTAAGCAGACGCGTCCCAATGTACAGTTTTCTGAGAAGGGCAAAGTCCGTTCTCCATCGGACTACCTTATGTCAACGCTATCAACAGGTCCCTGACGCATACAAGCGGTGCTATCTGATAATCAGCTGCTCTGCATCTAACGAGTGTGCCCCCACGGCCGAGTCTTGACGCTCGCAGCTGCAAGGCCGCCAAATGCAGGGAAAAGCCAGGCTTCCAGATGACCGTAGCCATCCGTCATGCTGGGCGGAGCAGCTTCATCTCCAAACTCATCGATTTGCATGAATCCGTGCGTAATCAGGTGGAGGCTGGCAATCTGCGGCTTTGGCGCTGCTATCGTGAAAACCGGGTAAAGCTATCAAGTTTCATACCATTGAGGGGCAACGAAGGATTGCTCTCTAACCGTCGCAGGAAGCCGAGGCAGCATGGTCTTGCGCCAAAGGACGATTGCAATTTTGATGATCACGCCATGACTCGAGACGACAACAACTCCTGTTCTGCAAGTACGACTCGATAATCTGGAGCCTGGGTGCGGAAGGCTATGGCTTCGGGCCGGCCCTGAGGGGAATGGGCCGTCCGACATAAGAGAAGATACATGCAAGACGCCTGACGATAGCATCACAGGCAGCGTATGATGCTGCGCTGCCGCAGACAGTGCCTCGATTCTACCTGGATTTTTAGGCTCCTAAAGCAGTGATCGACGAACGGGTCACCTCGAAGCATTTGATGGTCAGGTGATTAGAGAGTTTACCTCAATGCCGATCTCGGCTCGTAATGGGCAGGCCGTAGGGCTGCTACTAGTCGACGTTTGGCGGCATGTCGGCTTAGTCCGTCTCAATTACAATATGCGCTTGGCAGCAAACGTAATCACTCACGACCTTTACAGCACCTGTGGGGTGCGTTGGAGATCGACTCTGCCGGTTAAAGCCAGCTAAGATCTGGGGCAGACATGCACTGGCTCCGCCTGCCTTCGGTCACATTTCATCACACTTGGCGGCCGATTAACCGCGCAGGGGGGGGGCCACCTTGCCTAACAGTCGTCAGCTGCTGTACTACCTCCGCCTGTGCAAACATTCAAGACTGGCGTGGCAGCGTGTCTGACAATCGGTTGTGAATTGTTCATATCTGGTAATAGGATGCTGTAAGAAAGGAAGTCTTGTCGGCCACGTTCGCAAAGGAAAAACCCCCGTCCGTTCCGTTTTCTAATGGGGTACTAAGAAGCCGTCAACCTGATCTCCGGACTCGGGTGAACAAATGCTCCAGATGCATCCTTTAATCGGCGGGACTGTTGCCGTCTAATAACGCAACAGACTCGTCCCTGCCCCAATACCCCAAAAGCCCCGAAAAAGACCAAAAAAGTAATACATATCCAGAATGCCCAGGAAGCCAATCCTAAGACCGTGCCTCAGTAAGATTGAAGCGCCGTGCTGTTATTCACCTGGGGCTTGGATATCAAATCCTAGCGATCTCCTCACTTTTCCTTGCACTTGAACGCCTTGCGATGCAATGAAGCCAGTAGCGTCGACACAGAAGCGGATCGGACGGGAAGTGGTATCCAGAAGAATGACATAAGAGCGTGATCATCGTAAAATGCTCGGTGCGAAATGGGAAAGGAACGAGAGTGATTGCAAGTCACCGGCCAAGCAAAAAGCTGAGGCGTCTTCACTGCAGCCGGCGAAAGTGACTAGATGCCAGGGTTTAGTGTCTGCTCTGTGATCATTTGAGCCATGCTCCCCCCCCCTTCCTCCAGACATGAAGCACGTACTGGTTATCCTCCATCGCAGGAATCGCAAGGCTCGCTGTGCTTCACATGCTTCACTTTCTGGTCGTGGCAAGGCGCGCTTCTCGAGGCGGCGCAAGGTGCATCCATGACCGTAGTATGACCACAGCTATAGTGATGTATGATTTTATTGCACATCTCGACTCGCCGAGATGGTGCGATGGATCCTCGGACGAGATTCACTTGCCGCTAGAGAACGAGGTTGGGGCTGGTTAGGGGCGATATTCGGGGAGCGGCAATCAGATGCTTGCACCATAAGAGCACCTTCCTGGAACAACACCACGAGAAGGACCGAAGGGGCGAAGAGGGCGTCGAGAACACACGATCCCGAGTTTTGGCAACGTTGTTTGATATGCCTAATCAGCCCACCGAATCACCGATCATGCGTGCAGCATCCCAGCTCCAAGGGTGCAGGAAAAAGGTTGACAGCAAGGCCAGAAAGATTTGGAGGTCAAGGGGGAAGAGGTGGAAGCAAATGGCAGCACTCATCCCAGCGTGGAACGCAGCTCTATTATAGCTTCATTCTTTGAGACTCCCAAGCACTCGGTATCCGAGGGCAGCGTGCACCTGCGACACATGAGGAGCGCATCGTTTTTGTACAGACGCCCGTTGGTGCGAACGGCCAGAGGCAGTGGCATCTCTGGCGCAAGGAGCACAGAGCAAGGGTGATGCCTCCCGCAGTGCCGCGCTCTCTCTCGCAGGCGGCTTGGAGCCTGAGGTGACGGAACCGGCCGCCGAGGCCAATGAGAGCAGCAAGAGCGTCGAGCAAGCTGTCGCTGGCCGCTCGCCGTGAGGACAGTGATTTGCGTCAAGGCCTGTCCTGACCGTTTGCTGCTTGCCTCCTTTCCAGCCTAGCGGAAAGTGCCGCAGCAAAGCCAGCACGGCGAACGGGGAATTACTGGGCGCACTTCTGATCAGAGCACAGAAGCTCTAGCAGGGCCGAAGCCTTGCTGGCTGCTGCCGGTACATGATCCATGATACAACCAGCACAGGCGGGAGCTATTCCCATCCCTGCGACCGCAAATGCGAGCAGCGCATGGGATCAGCCAGCATCACCACCACTCAGCACCAGCTCGACCTGCTTTCTCCACACGACCAGGCCTACCGACGCTTGCGCCGCCGCGCCTGCTACCGCGCGCTCAGGGTCATGACAGAGGCGTGCCCTTGCGTGCGTCGCAATCGAGCTCCACCGTCTGATACGGCGTCTGGACGGCCTCGGCCAGCGCGATCGGAGGCTTTGCCTAAGTTCGGATGAGGTACCAGTGTTATTTGCGATGCTCAGAGCCTCTGACCGCGGGGGAAGCAGGCCCGCGATTAGCAAAGGCCTCCTCCCCCAACGCCTGGCTCGGCTGGATGAATCTGTTTCTGCCTCGTTGCACGGGGTCGTTGGACCTGCACGTCCCAACGTCCTTTCACTCAGATGTGAATGGAACGGCAGTCCTTCCTTCTGTGCAAGATTAAACGCAGAGCAGCTTCGCTTGCGCTTCGTGACATGGATGTCTCCGTAGCAGGGTCAGGGGGTATGGCAGTTCCAACGTCGCCGCATTCCTGCATGATCCGTCATCCATGAACTGTAATGTAGCTAAGGTCCTCATAGCGACCTCTCTCTTTTTTTTTCCCCCTCCATCCATCGTCCAACCTTGTCTGTCTAATGAAACGGTAAAAATCTGTTGCCACCATGGTAATTTCATCAATTGTAGCATTTGAGAACTCAAATTTTTAGGGTTAAGTGAAATGGCATCTGCCAAACTGAAGTTTCGGTCGACAGGATCCTTGCACCCATACATTGAAGGATACTGTACGTCAAAATGATGACCAGCACGGACGACTTGGAGCAAGATTTTTAGTTGACATAGCCCAACGCCCACTGCCGAGACACTCCACCCCTAAAATGAAGAATTCTCAAAGTTTCCATGCCAATCAGTGCTTGGCCGTCGCTTACTTCGACTGACAGAGTCGACAAATCCGTCATGTATGCTTATAAAACATCCAGTTCGAGAATCAATTGCTCGTGAGCATGTACGGGACATATAAACGCATCGCAAATCATGGCCATTAATCACCCAAGTACTCCCGTGCGTATGCGCCAGCGTACTAAGGTAGCGTCATCTGCTCCGTTACTTTTTCCCACGCCAGAATCGCGACCCCCGGTAATTGCCTTTCCAACGGTCGTGCATCAGGATCCCTGGTAGTTGATGCCCAAATCTCCCCACTATTGCTAGCAAAGTCGACTTGGCCCGCTGGCGTGCTCTAGACCGGTAAGAGGTTTGGAGACTCCCCTGCCTCAAGGTTTTCGGCCCGCTTGAGATGATAGCGATCCCGCCTACTAGTTCTTACTCTAGGCTACTCCACACAATCACGGCGGATCATCTTTGGAAGGTTATTGTCCGTGTGCTCCGTACGGAGTTTTGTATAGACAGAAACTGTTTCGCAATGGGCAAAGCCGTGACTTGTTTCCATCGCTAGACGTTCCACCGACACCAGACTACCATGCCCATCTCGGAAATATTCCTCACTGCTTGGTTTTGATACCCATGAGCAAGAGAAACACGCCGTCTATGTTAGTCGTCCTACAGATTACAGGAAGTTTTTTTTTTAAGTTAAATTATCGTAGTAGCCCTCGGGGTATTACCTTTGATGGACTTGCAGTTCTAAGGTCATACTTCATAGAATTACAAAGTTTGCTTTTTGGCCCAAGAATGACAACCCAACCTCTTAGCGGCCAGTCCTGATTCGCCGTGGGAAAACTAAGTTTTCGGAACTTGAAGCGAGCTGTCCAGATTCGTAACCAGCAGCCCAAACCGGTCGAGGGTTTCGTTGTTTTGGGAAATCGATGTCCCAAACCCCAATAATTACCTCCAGTGAAGATAGAGAGATATGCAGCAGCGGCAAGCTGAAACGGGCATGTGCCCATGCACCATCCGTTGGGCATCGTGGTGACGATCATGCATCCACGTACAATCTTGTTTTGATATTGCCAAGCTCGTATCTTCCCAGTCACCAAATTTGTGAATCACGAGAGGTTTGCATTTAAACTATTGCCACCTGGAATTCTGCGCCCGTGGGCCGACACTCGCAGCACGCGGTCAGAGCCAAAGGAGCGGCTAGCCTGCACGAAGATAGATACAAGCTGAAAAGAAGGAAACGAAGGGAATAGCGCGGATGATCTTCTTTCTTGAATGGCATAAATAAGTCTAGGGGCCCTTCATTGGCTGCATGAGTTTCAATATACATACTTAGCTGGCCTCACACCCAACATCAGGAGCAGTGGGATAAGCGTTGGGCAGAGTACTCCTGCTCAACACCGCAGAAGATAGCCGTGGGTATACTCCCGCTAATCTCATATTTGAAAAATCTTGAGAGTTAGTCTCATGCAGACTATTGCGGTCGCTCCGGGGCGAGACAACTCAACAGAGCAGTTCACAGAGGAAAACCCCCAGACGTCGGAGCGACAGCAAGGAGCTGTGCAGTACAAGAGACGGGAGACTCTAGGTGTCCACTGCGCCAAGCTCCAGGGCCGACGTCTTTCCCATTATCGAATGAATGCTACCATTTCTGCTTCCTTATCAGATGTCGCACTTTCCCCTCATTTGATCACACACTATCACGCAGCCAAGTGGGTTCGCATACAGTAGTAAGTCATCCCGCCGCAGTCACGAGAAAGAAACCACAGGAGGCGGTGGGTCGGGGCGCCGCGCAGCGAATCAGGCCGGCCGGAAGCACACGTTTACTGTTTGCTATCAGCACGGTCTTCGTGAGACACGAGAGCTGAACAGCACCCGAGCCTGTGGTGCCAGAAAAACCTATAAATTCCGCTGCTTTGGTTGCCAGAAAGTTACTTTGTAGTAAACCCCCTCATTGCTTCAAGCTTCGTCCCAACAGATTGCACCTTCGCAGACACCAAAAGAACCAAAATAGAGCAATTCCCAGTTCAGAGCCACGTCCATCCATGGCTTCCGCTCCCCAGCCTATCAACGCGCGTCCCCGCTCCAACTCCGACTTCCTCACCCTCACTCCCGTGCAGTCCGCCAGCTCTACTGCTCCGCCAGCTTCCGACGACAGCGCCAGATCCTCGTTCTCCTCCAGCCTCGAGCTAACCTCGGTCGACGGTGGTGCAGCTGGTCTTGCTGCTATGCTTGAAAAGAATAAATTGGCAGCAGCGGCCGGGGGCCGATCAGCGACCACCATGAGGTTCCTCCGCCTGGGGCCGGTGCACTATGGCAGCGTTGGCGTCAGCGACTTTGCCGAGGAGTGACTTTCGAGGGCTTTGTGCGCGAAACGTGCAAGCTTCGGAGTTTGGGGCTATTAAATTTTGGACGGTCGGACACCAACACCGTGGAGCTACGGGAGCTACGACTTTCATGACAGTCCAGTATTCAACTCGGACGGATGCGCGTATGCGATTTCCTTTTCTTTCTTATTTGATCTCAGAGCTGAGATCCGCTCCTTTGATTGCCGACATCCAATTTCCCTTCAAGGTATCAAAAGTCACTGCGATTAGTAAGGCAGTGTAATCAAAATACCGCTTCGGCGAGCTTTCTCCAAATAGAACTACCGTGTTTGGTCCCTTGCGTTGCTATAAATGCGCGACTCATGTGAATCCGAATTTCGAATTATGCCCCTCTTGAGTGTGATGGTACCCTTCGTGATGGGGCGTTTGCTCTGAGATGGTCTATAGTGTAAGATCTTTGTTGGGCCCGGGGTGGCGGAGTGACATTTAAATTTTGAGTTCCTTTGTGAATCGTCTTGCTCGACTTGACCATCTTTCGAGGCTCCGGAACTGTTAATAGAAGCCGTATTGTGCTCATGGTAAGGCCGGCAATTTCGCGTCTGGAAAGGCATGACTTTTTACTTTTCTTGCGTAGTTTTAATGCCTCCGGACAGATTCATCTTTGGTTTGTCATCGTCGTCTTCATCTTCACCTTTTTTTTGCTCTTCCTCCGGCAGCATTCTCCTTTCTAAACTAATCTCCAGGACGGTTTTGCCTTGTTTCTTCAGATTTCTCAATCCATCTCGATTTCTATCAAAGTAAACTGCCCATCCGGGTCTCACGGTCTTGGTGACGGTGTATTTTTGCATTCCTGCACCCTTTCCCAAATCCAGTTCCACCTCATACTCAACTTCTTGCGCTTCTTCCCACACCGCGCAAAACCCTTCCCATCCCTCCAGTGTCAAACCCGCACCCGGACATTCATCCTTGCCTTTTGGTCCATCCTCCTTCTCATCCCGCTTCCACTGCCCCTTGCCACTCTTCGCATCCTTCGTCTCCATAACCCACCCCGCGTTATTCTTCTTCTTCGCCGCCTCTTCTGCCCCCGGCTCCACATTCTCGTCCGTCCAATCCCAATCGCCGACCACATGCGCCATGCTCTTCGTCCGGTTGCCGTACCGCAGCTCCAGCGTCTCGGCGTCGACGTACAGCCAGTTCAGCATCGGCGGGTCCCGTGCGATCGTCGACACCAGGCCCCGCGGATGCGGCGCCATCTCGCTCGGATAGCTCAGGTAGAAGGCGGCGCAGGGATGCGAGCGCGCCTCCTCGCCGGCGGGTAAGCCCGTCTCCCCGTCCACCTCGCCCGCAATCCACGCCTTGTCGTCACGCAGCACGATCATGCCGCCGTCGACTGCGCGCATCGCGCTCACCCCGTCCTTCTGCTTGCTCTTGCTCTTGCTCGCGCCCGCGCCCGCGCCCGCGCAGAAGACGTCGACGTAGAATTTCGCCATGCGGTGCGCGTTGGCGGCCTCGCGGTTCTGCTGCTTCTGGTGGTGGACACCTTCGGCGACGCCGGTGACGGTGGCGATGCCGGTGGAGGTCGCGATGGGCAGGGCGAGGGCGAGACCGAAGACCATGGTGATGGGTTCGAGAGGGGTACCCGAAGAGGTGGGAAGGGAGGGGAGGAGATGCTTAGGGTTTGGGTTTGGGTAGGGTGCGTAAGTGTGGGATGGAACGCGTTGTGTTGGCTGCTTGGGTGGGGACTCGTCCTACATATCATCTAAGAAAATATGAAAGATGAGATATACAAGTTAAGCGAAGTAAACATATGGTGAGAAAGGAAATCAGAGTTCCGTGGGTGGTAAGCTGGGAAGCGATGCTAGTCTGAAGAACAGCATGACAACAGATGGGAAAGGCGCCAGTGGCGTCATCTTTTCGTAGGGCTAAGTATCCCTGCCTAACATCCAATCATTGCTACAACACTACTACGCGAAAGTCTCCCATCCTATGACGCTTACTAGCCCAAGTACTGTTTGCGAGGGACAAGAGCGCGTAGAATTGCAAAGTTAATTGTCTCAGTTCTTATTATTCTATGGGTATCTTTGTTCAGTCCCGCGATGTGTTTGCCTACGAGCCATCTGGTAACCACCTGCTCGTAAATGTGATGCTTTAATTGATCCAAAGCTCATCTGAAACAGCAGATTGCTTCTTCAGACTATCTTCATATTTCTTTCTGGCCGCAAGATAATGCTTGAATCGTCGTCTCCAGTAGAAAGTCTCCATCATTCCTCTCAACATCTCAACGCTCGCGAGTTGTTCCACACGCTGTAATCTCGCTCGTCGTTTAATAAATCTCTCTAGTAGCATCGCGTCTTCGTTCTTGATGGACCGTCTGATCTCTGCGTCATTCATTATTCTCCAGTCGCCAAAGCAGTGCACGTCTTCATAGTGGGTAAGTATTTTGAGGACCTCGGAGAAGTTTAGGCCCAGAGTAGAGTCTGCGCAAAAGAGCGCCTCCTGATAAAAGAAATTCAAGCGCTTGCGACGAACCCGAATGCGCAAGACGGGAAGGTCTCTCAGCTGACTGGAGAAGGTCTCGGTGAGTTCGACTGATGAGAGAGTGTTCAATGCGTTCGGCCTGGAAAGACGTCGGGAAATTTCTGGTATCCTAAACTCGTCTTCGTATATAGACACTCGGAAAGAGCCTTCAAGCAACTGACAGCTTTAGCGGATGTGGTCAGCTCCTCATCGGATAAAACTTACGCTCATCAACTTCGGCAAGCTTTCTTTTGATATGTACCGACTCCTCGACGTGTCAACAGCATTCCAAGCTCTCTGAAAATTCTCAAACTCCTTTGCCTCCACTGTCGGGTACCCAAGTCGTCTTGCTTGAGTATTGAAAACCTCGAGTTCCGATTGTTGCCCACCATGAGAAGCCAATCGTCCCGAGATATATCCTCTATTCAACGGAATGCGAAGGTTGAACGGAGTCATCTTTTGAAGGAAGCTAGGCTTGACTTCAAGTTTGATTGAAAGCTCTTCCAATTTGCTAATATCCGGTTTGATGCCCTTTGCAGTGTTCTCAAAGACAGCCAATAGGTCGTCTATTGGATTATCCCTTGTACTCGAGTTCATGGATCTTACCGCTTGTTCGGTCAGTTCGTGATCGGTATCGGAGTGTGCCCTTCTCTTCGCTCTCCTGGCGTGCGAACGATGTACGCCACTAAAACTGCTAACTTGAGGGTTGCTTTGAACTTTTCGTAGGGCTTCCATTGAATGATATTCTCTGATCGCTCCATGTTGCCTTGTTTGAATCCAGTCTTGCTGATCATTTTTTTGGCGAGAGCTCTTCTTACTTGGCCCCAAACTGTATTCAATTCCCTCATCACGAAGACTTTTATTTTCTGAGGTAGCAATTCTGTCTGTTTTCGAGTCGTGCCTCTCAGGAGCGGAGTCATGTGGTAAAGTGCCAGTAGCATACTCTGGTTCCTTGTGTATTGTAGCTTCGTCGCCAATACTGAGGCCTGTTAGGTCGTTTCGAGCGTCCGTAGTGCCTGGATCTAGGACAACGAGTTCTTCGATGGGATCTAGATCAACTAGGTTGCTGTCTACGGAAGATCTATGCGGATGAACAGGTTCAAAGTTGGCGCGAAATGGACTATCGGTCCAGTGCACTTCGCCGGCAGTACCAATGGCGTCCAGCTCCTGATCAATTTCACTCAGCACATCACGCAGAGTCACACTGCCAGCATCCGTACCGTCTGAGCTGGATCGTGCAACGTCCGTCATGTTATCCTGTAGCTTTTGTTTCATGAACGATGCGAGCGTCGTTTGGTACGCGCGGGAATTCATGACCTCAGGGTCGAAGTCAAAGGCAACGCTAAGCCTTTGAAGGTTGTCCTGTACAGCTTCTACAGGTGTGCCAATAGATTGGTCATCTCTGAGCCATCGCAAAGATGACGAATCATCTCGAGCCTTTTCAATGATACGTCGGCTTGTCCTCCGTTTAAGCACGGTGTCTTGCTGGGATCGACTGGGTCTAGAATTCTGTCAGGAGCTTCCATTCAAGGAGCGTATTCTCGACCAAACTAACAACTGAGCGATTTGAAGGAGAAAGCTCAAAGCCTGAACATGGTCGCGCAAAAGGTCCTGATACTCTCTGAGCTCATCTGCCTTCCATACATACTTCATCCTTTCCAGGAGTAACGATGTTCCAGAATCATTGTCCAGGCGAAAAGAATGTTCCGCTAGCTTCTTCAACGCTGTACCACATGCTGCTAGGGACCGTCTAAGGTCGCCACGAAGCTCCGATGACCAGACAGATTCCAATGAAGATTGATCAAGCCAAAGGGAAATGTGCTTAACAGCAGACTTAATGGCAACCAATTGGCTAGCTAACAATTGGAGTGTGCTCTCAGCTTCCCTGAATTTGTGTTGAAGCGAATGAAGATTCTTGATGCTCTTTGTGGCGAGTTCTGCGAGCTGGACACAGCTGGCTATCAGGCCAATCGTCTCGGCGAAGACCATCTCTCGTGGACGGGACGAGCTGCATCGCACCGCAGACGCACGGGAGATCGCAACATTTAACCAAGTATCGTTTCAGCTGCCTCGTGCAACAAAATGTGGTGGCGGTCGCCATTGATTTGATTTTAGGTGCAGGACACGGCATGAGAGGCTTGCTAAGCCCAGCACTTGGGGGCCAAAACGTCTGAATGGGATAAACCAACAAGGATCGCGGGCGCAGCCTTGCCACAACCGTCCAAGCAGAGCACTATCAAATATCGATCCGATCCGCAATGCGCGATTGAGAGCGTATACGGAGTTGATATGAATCCGGCCGACTCCATCCTTGTGTATTCTAAAGTGAAGGATAGATGTCATTCTTCGACTGGCTTAAGCCATAATCCAGGATCCGACCAACTCCACGCGATGTTCCCAGAATGTCGAATATAAAGACATGGGTTAATCAAAAGTATTTTCCGATCTGACTCGAAACTTCTCAATGGGTATACGCAACTAAAATAAGCAACAAGCAGGGTCAATCGACAACTTTTAAGACAACGCAATGTCGCAACGAGAACTTGCAAAAGAGTGTGCCAAGAACGATATCCAGTGAAGATCCAGTACAAGCTGGTTGTGCTGATCCTCCTATGCACCACGACCTCTGCTCATGGACCTCTCCATCCTTATTTGCGCATCCTCTTCCTCGGCCCTTTCCGAGTGCTCGCCCGGTAGGAGCACAGCTTTATCGATAGCCACAGGCAAACCTCTGTGTCTGCCTCTGATCATGACAGCGCACAAAATCAGCTTGCTAAGAGCATGCCAACTACCGCAAAAGCTGTATGCCGCGTAAGGCAGCCCAACGCTGATTCCGACGCACGCGTAACCTGAAACGACCTCGAAGATGATATTGAAGATGCTGAACGTTGCAGGATTCCTTTCAAACTGCCCGCCTTCGATGATGGAGATGAGGAATACTGCGAACGCCAGAAACCAGGCGTCGTGGGCGAGCTGCGCCCGCAGCTGTTGTTGCACAAAATAACTTCCGCGCTCTTCCTGACCTGAAATCCCCTCGCCTGTCAGTTGGCGCCGCCATCCACCAAACAAGCCGCCAATGCCCACAGACATCGGAGACGATTGAGTAAAATAGCCGGGATCGTCAGCATAGATACCTAGACTGCGCTCTTCATAGACGTTGGAATTGCGCATGGTGATGACCACCGGATAGACGGAGATGTACATCATCACGACGTACAGGACCTGGAGTGAGATCCGCACGCTGGAGATATTGACGACGTAGAAGCCACCCGAGCGCACGGCAACGGCTTGGAAGAGGCCATCGACAACTTCGGTGCCGCGATCGAGCACCGTAATAGCGGGATTGCCAATGTTCAGGATCTCAAATGCGGCCCAGTCCGTGCCGTTCAAGACTACGATTGACATGAGCAACCACCATGTATGCCGAGAAGGGAATAAATTGGTATAGCAGCGTCTTGGGTGGTCGAGCAGAAACCGCAAGGTGATGCTCCAGTCGTGCCAGCTCGGTGTGGTGGGACAACACTTCCACATGGTCCAGACAATGAGGCGAAGAAAAAGTGGGTACGCGGTGTTACCAGCAAGAATGAGCAATGACATCGTGATCAGCATATAATAGGATTTTTGAAAGACAGTCATGTTGGCGTCGAGAAGAGACATGCCGGAATTGTTGAAAGCAGAGACGGCATTGAAGGCACCAACCCACCATGGATTGAGGCCATTAGCCCGCGTGATGTTCGAGTGGTTGTTGTGGACATATGCACCGATTCCAAGACTTCCCAAAAGCTGCCAGAGGATGAAATACAGGGGTACAACCACAGCAAGATATTGAATTGCTCGATATTCGCGTCCTCCTAGGCGCTCACGTTCAGCCTCGGTCAAGCCATGGAACTGGGAGTTACGCGAGATCGATCCTGCCGAGGGGAAATACTTGCTCGTAGGTGTTCCAGCAGACGAAACCTGCTCGCCTGGAACACCGGAGAAGGCGACAGGAGGAAGGGGTGATATGAGGCGGAGGTTAGAACCTGGGCGCGCCCCTACGCCACGAATACCAAGCACGCTGTTTCGGTGGGTATGGCTACGACCTCTCTTTTCTAGGCTCTGAGCCTCGACATCGAAGGTTACCCCAAGACCTCGACTGCGTTCCGGAGAAGCTTTTGTTGATTCTCGTTGCGCAGAGCTTTCGCCATCATCAACAGTTTTGTGGTTTGGTAATCGAACATGCGTTCTGAAGCCGTTTACACTTGGAACGCCTGCTGTTGTCTCTGTTGATTCAGAAGGGCGTGGTAGATGTTGATCCACAAGCTCGTCCAATCTGTCTTTTGGTTTCTGCTCCGAGGCACTACGAGGTTCAGTGGCAACTGTCTCTCCGCCTGGTTCGCTTCGGGGAAGTTCGAGTGACTTGGACACCTGCCGGCCTCGATTGGCTCCGTCGGCGGATTTGCTACCCTCTGCTTCCTCATTCGTTGCTGGAAATACTGGACTACGTACTGATAGCGGAATTGATAAGCCGCTCCGAGAGGTCGATCGCCGTCTCCCGCGCCGAGCGAATAGGCTACTCTTTTCGAAGACATCTCGGAACTTGCTTTCAAATGCTCGCCGGCGTACATGAACAACAAATGCAGAGACAAAGATTGCAGAACCCATCATAATCAAGATGAACAACATAATCTGTTGCCAGGTATTAAGAGTCGATAAATTGATCGTGTTCAGGCCTCTGTTCCACGATCAGTCTGTCAAAGTTACAAAATACAGTTACCTCTACTTACGCGAGGGTCATCGAGCTGACACAAAGAAAGAGCGAATCCGTAAAGCTCACACTTCCAAAAGGGGTGGCGGACCCCCAAAATATAAGAGCGGACAAAAGGCAGGTAACGATGAAATAAGCATACTGTACGATCGTTAGCACACTCTGGTATAATAGTGAGGCAAATGACTGGCGCTCCTAGAGCGGAATTTCATATCTGCGATCTTTTTGCAGTACCGATTGAGATGAAAAGCGCACATACGTGGATTGTGAGAAAATTCCAGTCTGGCAAGAGACTGCGAACGAATCGGAGAGATCGTCCCAGCGGTTTCAATGAAGGTCTGAGGTGGAGATAGATACGCGCCATATTTCCTCAGGTTGAATAGCTTTCAATCATAGAAAATTGAGGTGCCAGATGTTTATGCGAGTGGCTAGGAATGGCAGTGCCAACAGTTAGCTGAAAGTCGGTGAGAAGTAGGTATGTCAAAGTGCTACGATGGGTTGCATAGCATCCATATTTTAACCGTA
This sequence comes from Bathelium albidoporum, assembly GCA_021031095.1. NCBI lineage: Eukaryota > Fungi > Ascomycota > Dothideomycetes > Trypetheliales > Trypetheliaceae > Bathelium > Bathelium albidoporum. The sequence continues at coordinate 17,320 of JAGFVP010000080.1, forward strand.
GCGGATGCGGTCTTATTCCCAACAGTGTTACCGGTGGGAAATATTCATCCATTAACCATCAATCCCAAGACTAAGCATGGGCTCGTACGGGCGCTCCGCGAATTTCGACGTGAACCCTAAAAGCTGTGCTGCATATCTAGAGCCGGCTTTTGGATGAGAAATGAATGGACTGCCGTATCGAAATTGAACGCAAACTAAGCCGCTTTCATTGAGTTTTCTCTACAGTATACTCCAGGGTTGGGACAATATGATGATCAAGGGGATTTTGGCAATCTTCTCTACACCAGTTGCGCGTGTGTTGATCAGCCACTGGACAGTCTCACTAGACTTGGTCTGAGATAAGCAGGATCAAAGATATGCATGACGGAAGGACGACCAAATTAACACACAGTAGCTGGAAGAGCAGCCTCGGCATTATGGTGGGTACAAAGGGATGAGAGCCAGTCCAGTGACCCGCAGCCTCAGTGTGGCACAGGTGTTTTCTTGCGCCAATGTGGCGGTGCAGCGCCTGCTTGCGCAGATTGACGTGTGCCCAGATCAAACTGCCTGGCCACTTGTTTCGGGTGCCCTGTAGCAGGCCATGGGCGCTTAGATAGAGGGCCATGGCCATAGAAATACCTTAGTTCAGCTTGTCGGTTTGTCCTTTCTCTTCTTGTTCTTGTGCGCTTTATGTTTTCTTGTCTTCTCGCCACTGATACCCCTCTCTCTCCATCTTGCCCCACTACGACAGCAAAGGAGGTAGGTAGGATTCGACGAACACAAAGTGACCTCTCATCATGTCTGCTGGGCACAACGATCCACGCCTGCTCTACTCGATTGCCGGTATCAAGGCCTACCATCTCCAGAATGGCGAAAAGTCGAGCCTTACGCCTTCGGGGCCTCAAACCTTATCTCTTCTCATGGTCCCTACCTCATCACCCTTCGCTGACCTTTCAAATACAATCCCACAAAACGAGGCGCCTGAGGAAGATTTCTACCTTCATCTGAATCTGCCTCCTGAACTCGACCTCCCCCTGCCAGCTACGACTCAGATCTATCACCAGCCCCCAAGGTCGTACCTCATCCCTCGATGGGATCTTGGCCCTGATAGTGGCGCTTTCACTCAGATCGAATTCCCAAAACTGGGTACTGGCCCCGGAAGCGCTACGCAGGAGGATATTGACACGTTTGAAACCATTCTTGCGCAGTGTACATCGTTTCTCGAGCGCGCCCGCCCCCCTACCCCGAGTAAAGGGCTACAACCATATGACCCCTCCAAATTCAAACCCGGGGAAGCTTATGCTCCAGGCAGTAGTCAGCACAACGCTGGACAAATCGTGCTTATAGATGAAGAGAATGGCAGTGTCGTGGGCGAGCTGGCCGAGGGCGGTAATGTTGTTGAGGATCCTCAACTGAAGCACGGCTCGAAAAGTGAGGCCCTCCATCCTGTACTCTTTCCCTATTCTTGTATCCAAAAATAGAAGAAGAAAAAACCATTTACTAACATGCGCTCTTCCTTTTTTAGGACCTGTCGAAATCGAAGTCTCCCCTGACGGCAAACGCATCGACGTGCGCCCCATCTCCGAAGACTACCTCCGTCTCGCCCAGCACCCGGCTTACCGCTCTTCCTCACTCGTACAGAACGCCGCCGCCGCCTCGCGCCTCATCGTCACAGGTAGCAGTCGACTCTCCAACTTCCTCACGCAGGGCGCCGACTCCTTCACCCAGCGCACGAAACCCGTCACGAAACCGCTCGAATTCAGCCCGGCCACGCACAATCGCGTGCGCAAGATCAACACCTTCACCCAGGGCGCGGCGGGTATGAGCGCAAAGACGGTCGGGCAGGTGACGCGGTATACGCAGAACTTCGCGGCCCGCGTTGCGGGCCACGGCGATGGGAAGGGCAAGGATAAAGATGGCAAGGAGGCGAAGGCCGGGTTTTTGAACAAGAGCATGATTGCCTTCTCTACGCTCGCGGACGGCATCGCCTACTCGGGCAAGAACCTGCTCACCTCAACGGGCGCGGCGGCGTCGACGGTCGTAGGCCATCGGTATGGTGCTGAGGCGGGAAGTCTGGCAGCCGACTTGGCAGGTGGCGCGCGGAACGTCGGGCTCGTGTACATTGATGTGACGGGCGTGTCGCGGCGGGCGATAATCAAGTCCGTTGCCAAGGGCATGGTCGTCGGCCGCGTGAAAGGCGGCGGAGAAATCGTCGTCGGTGGTGGTGACGGCGGTGCGATCCCGGAGCAGGACGTTAAGCGCATCACCGGCGGCGTGAGCAATGACAACTTAGGCCAGGGGCAGGGCGGAGGCTCGTCGGTGCCGGGCCAGGGCGTGGTTGGCTTTGGCAATGCGGCGCCGCCTTCGTACAGTGGCGGAGTGGGTGAGCCCATGGGTTCACATCTGCAGGGTCAGCAGACGGATGAGAAGCGATGGGGATAACCAGGGAATTTTAGCTTCGCACTGTCTATGAGACGGCCGCTCGAAGGGACACTCATCTTGGGGCGAGTTCGTATGACCTTAGGTAATTTGGCGTTTTTCCATTGGCATTCAGATATGGGAGATAAATCGAGTCTGGATCATTATTCATGATTTGAACCCAGTACTTGATATGTTGTCTATTTGACAAACCATTATGGGGAGATACCATGTTATACACACGCTTTTGGTCGAATCGATTGTTCTAAACCTCAGTCATCTAGTAAATAGGATTGTGGTCGAAAGAAAACATTGCTGGGAAATTTAATGTACGAACGAAACTCGAAACGCTGTGGTATCAACCTAGACATATACTGTTATGCCGTGCACATACCTTTTCACAGCCATCTGCTTCATCAATTTGACATTCGCTCTGATATGTCTGCAATGGCCCACCGGCTTTAAACTCTGCAAAGCCAGCAGATATCAACAGGTCTGTATATCCCACATGAGATTGTTGTGGCAATCATTGACCAGCAGCTTCGAACGTTTATCAACCTGTGACTGGCATGGCTTTTTCAAGTATCGATAGGTGCTTCTTACCGCAACTTTATGATAGTCATTGACTTCTAGCCTTTCAACACGGATATCCCTGGGGACACTTGCCTCGTCAGCCATCCCGCCGTCCCAAGTCTGAATCGACCGAGCGCAACAAGCATCGGGGGTGGACGGAAAAAAAGTCATTGTTCAGGTAGCTGGCCCATGTAGGGTATCCCTCAACCAAGTCCTAGAAAGCTTAGAATTATTATCGGACGACTATGAAGATTAATATCTTGGCGGTACAGATGACGAGGAGCCCTGCGACTGGCTTCGGGTCGAACTTTTTCTGGGTAGTGGATTAATAACAGCATTTCTTCTTGCACCCCTTGTTGCAATGTACGTCCTTAGCGCGTTCATCTCAAGAAAGAAATATCCTGCATCTTTACGCCAAATTTGAATTAATAGAGAATCGTCGAGTGCTTTCCAGCCTTTATTTACTTCGTGACCCTTTTTACTAAGGAAAGAAGCAGTCATTGAGGCAGACAGCTTTGCAAGCAGCGCTGCGATCTCAAACAGCCAATGTTCCAAGCAAGAAGTTGTTCTCTGACCAGACAAAGAACGACTATCAGGGATGTAGGTAACAATCAGTATAACAAAGGCCAGAGAAATTGGAACGTGTATGGGAAGGAGGATGGGGGTGGCACTAAACGGGCAAGAGCGACTATGGCCCTGGTACCTAGGGACTCGTGAAGGGCATTGCAGAGACCTTAACCTCTATATCGAAGGTCATCTCACTCTCAAGATAAGGGTGACCAAACGTCGTGACGAGATTCGAGCCGATGGTTCGTGAGAAGATTGCACGGGTAACAAAAGCAGGTGCTGGAACCTGTTCAAAACAATCATGCGTGCAAACAGCTGCCAGTCTCTTGTCCATTACTTGACGACCTAAACAATACCCAGTCACATTTACTTCCACGAAATTTCTCCCACAGACAGGATATTCTTGCCTCATCCGCTGCTCTTGCCACCAGCACCGTAGTTTCCAAATTTGCTATTTCTGTTTCCCCCCCCCTTGCCCCGGTTTCATCCCTCCCCTCCATTGGCTAGTATCCAAGTCCCACCGTAGCCCAAAGACTCTTCCACTGCGTGCAGACCCTATGCCGAGGTCTTTCCATTACCAACAAAGAGGTGTGTGTATATGTGCGCGTTCAGGGGGTATGGTGTTTAAAAATGCTCATAAATACCCAGCGATGGTTTGTTCGTGAAAATAAAAATTGGCGTGGTCGTTAAACGTTCCAAAATCGAAGGAAGAGAGAAGATGCCCAAACGCCAGATTGCAAGGTGCTGTCGGTCGAGATCGGTCGAAAAGCAAGAGGATGGTAGGTGGCAAAGACCAGTTCGAAGCAAACGCGATGTATTATGAACGCAAGACCAACCAAAAGTGAACGCAGATTACAAAGAGATATATCAGTCGCGAAGAGCTGCTTGGTTAGCTGCCGCAGCTTCGTTCTCCACCATTCTAGGCAACAACCGGCGCAGCCGACTGCGCGACCGCCGCTGGCGCCGCAGGCACTCCACCTGCCGGCGCGGCCCCAGCAGGCGCGCTTTCACCATTGACTTCCGCCTGAGGACAGTCGCGCGAGATGTGTCCCGCCTCACCGCAGCGATAGCACGTCTTGCCCGCCTGGTTCAAGGGCCCGCCATTAGGCGCAGTACAGTCGCGCGAGATGTGGCCGAGCTTGCCGCAGGCGTAGCACTTCATCGCCTGCGCCTGGCAATCGCGCGCGTAATGATTGGGCCCGCCGCACTTGTAGCACGTCGCTGCGCGGGGACCCGCGTAGGCACCGGCGCCGCCACGGAAGCCAGCGCCGTAGCCGCCACGGGGAATAGGGGGAATGCCGCGACCGGCGGCGGGGTTTGGGCAGGACCGCTGGAATAGAAGGATGTGTCAGAAAGATTTCCAGCAGAGAATGATAAGTGCCAATGGCAAAGGGAAGACGAGGGGCTTACCGCGAGATGACCAATTTGACCGCAAGAGTAGCATCGGCCGCTGGTGCCAGCACCGCTAAGCCTCAGCGTCGGGCAGTCGGCCTGGACGTGACCTAGTCCTTGGCAGTGGTAGCACTGCTTTGCTGTATTCGGGTCAGCAATTGACAAATGCGCGACACTGGATGGAACCTCTTACTTTCAGTCGTGCGGGGGTGGGGGCAGCCGTTAGACTCGTGTCCTGCAGAACAATCAGAAAAAAAGTTTGTGGTGGCTCCGACGGCGACGCCACAGTACCTGGTTGCTTGCCTACGGACGCTTGTCAGCTATGTTCCGACAAATGACGGAACGGAAGTGATTCATACAGTTGTAGCAGAGCCTTTCAGACGATGAGCACACCTCTGTCAACTCTCCTCAGCAACAGCGCACATCCCCAGCGCCATCAGAATCCCTACCAGCATAATGGCCAACGTTGCCACACTTGTAGCAGGCGCGACGCGAAAGTGAAGACATGTTTCTAGTTGTGTAACCAAATATTCCTACGCCGGGTTAGTTCCTATCTCCTAGCTCGCATTGTACGACCGCGGTGCCGAGATGGGTGAGATGCAGGGACTCGAGAGGTGCGACAGATGCCAAAACAAAAAGAGGAATGGTAGGCGGACCTCTGAGCAACCTCAGGCACGAAGGTTCCTTCTCCTGGACAAATCACTCCCCAGTCAGCCAGGACGGTCGCGAATGCGCAGCGGGCGGCGTGTGAACTTCCAGGCCCGTACCTATAACACTCCTGCTTCCCTCAGACGACGACACGCAGCTTCAACCGTCCCTCCGATGCCCTGACGCCGCAGCGACTGCCAACCGGAAAAGCGACTTTTCGTGGGGATGGTGAAGATGCGACGAGTGTATGTACTGGGGAAGGGGGGAAAGCAGGGAAAAAAAAAAAAAAGAAGCAGTGGAAGGGGACGGGTTTGGCACGCAAGAGCCGAACGGTGGGGAGCGAAAAAGCAGTGTCGCTATCCGCGGTTGCAAGGACAGGCCTGCTTCCACTGCAAGGGCTGCTTGCGCCAGCTCAGTCACCTGCAGCGAAAACTGTGCGCTTGTCAGGCCGTTCCATTTGTCGACGCTAGGAGTGGCGTTCTAAGTGGTTAGGTCGAGTCGCGCGTCGGGGCAATCATGAGACGGCCGGACTGACGATCTGTGCCCGCGGACCCCCCAACACCACCGCTGCTGCTCTCTTGGGGACGAACCAAATTCGTTACTACGTGTGGAGCCGTCTAACTGGTGTGGCTTATCTTATGTATCTCTCTATCACCGTGCCATGGCTTTCTCAGTCCAGAGACATTAGCCTAAAATGCTCTTTTCGCCCTCGTGCTCAACGGTCAACATCGCTTCACTCTACCCCTGAGCACCCTCACTCTCATTCCTTTTCCTTTTCAATCACTGCCGGCGCTTTGAGCGTCTGGCCTTTCAAGAAATCGAGGTTCTCGCCAGCCTAATGTGACGTTAGCTCCAGTCATTCACGGGGTAATGCGCGCGAAAGCACTTACGTAGCTAATCAGAGGGGAGACCTCGACACCGTCGTCTTCGCCTTCGCTCGTGACCGTTGCGCCGGTAGCTTGGATCCACTTCTTGCCCTGCTGCAGGATATCACGTTTGCTGGTGTCCGGGTCGTCCTCTCCAGTGCCCTTGGCATTCTTCAAGGGCGAGAACTCGTCCTCACGCCGAACTTCCATGCACGCGAACTTGTCCATCTCGAGGAATGGGAAGCAGTCGAAAACAAATTGCTCCATCTTGATGCCGTTGGGCTTCTCGGGTTTGTGGAATTCTCCGGTCTCGATGTCTGTGTAGGGAATCTTCTTGCGGGCGACATGGTGCGGCAGCTTATGCGCCCACTGTGGAATGCTCTCGAGGAACCGGAAGGAATAGTAGTGGTTGACGATGTTCGCGGCTCTGAACTTCAGCAGATTTGAATCCTTCTCGTCCTTTGCCTCTGCCAACTTCTGATCGATTTCTGAGTATTCCACAACATCTGGTCGCCCATTTCTCTGCATGATGAGACCAACGGACTCTTTGGCATTTCGTTTGCGGACAACTTTGGTGGCAATATCCACGTCCTTGGATGCACTAAAGCCGATAAAAGTTGGATCCGCTACTTTCACCAGGCAATTGTCGACACAGTAGGCATGCACGTGTTGAATACCGCGCTGGCTCATATCATGGACAACCGAGGAGGTAATGAGGGCTTGGTAAAGACCACCATTACCATCAGGTGCAACTGCAACCTACGTCTGATCTCAGCCTCAACAATCTCACTGGAATCGAAGCAACCGTAGATTCAATATGAAAAATGCTCACCTTGCCCTTGGTTTCCATAATAATCTTCTCATCATTGCTGATGCAGGGAAGCGTGCCTTGCTCGAAGATGATCACATTCTCCTTCTTCAGGCCAAAGAAGTTGTTGTCTATGAAGAACTTCTCCGTGGGCTCCCTTGTCGGACCACTAGTCATGACATACCATGGGACAACAACGGTGGTCGCTTCCTCGCCCTTCTTCCCTGCCCTTTTTGCTGCGAGGAGTTGCGCGCTGAGAATGCGCTCTCCCTGAAGCTGGAACAAGCTTTTGTGGCTTGGTAGACCAATATCAAAGCAACCCTTTGGCGCAGAGCTCCCCAGCCTTGTCCCCTGTCCTCCTGCCATCAACACCACTGCCACCTTATTTTCCGCAATGAGGTCAAGCCCCTTGTTATACCAGCTTTCCAAGTCATCCTGTTTGGAGTCGATCACAGACGATGTTGCTGATTCTGGAAGAGGTTCGAGTTTGTCTCCGCCCTCCTTGGATGGGGGAGGATTGAGGGCTCGTCTGGTGATTTCGTTGATGTGTTTCGGGTCAATGGCGTTGAGTTGCTGGTAGAGTGTGCCCTTGTCGCCCGAGCTCAAATCATCCCAGAATGTGAAGACGTGTGATTGACCGGCATCATTGTACTTGGCTTGCAGATCCTTGAGCTCGTCTGCACTGGGTTCTTTCGGAGGCGGTGGGGCGCTAGATGTGGGGCTCAGATGCAGCTTCTCGAGCAGGTTGTTGACGGTATCTTTTACGGCTGAAGTCATATTGGCGTTGCGATTGGATCAGAACGAAAGGGGGAGGGGTGGAGGGAGGGGTCAATTGGAATGGACGAAGGGCAAGTTTGGAGACGCAGACAGTGGTGGTGTTTCTTTTTTGTTCAAGGGGTCGCCGAAGGTACATTTTCTAGGGGTCTTCGCACATTTCGTCACCGCCAATCTTCACGCAAGGGACCGCAGCCAGCCAGCCAGTCACCGCCACCGTCTGCACTCCACCGCTCAGCTCGGGCTAGATGCACGCTCGAGCGCGCATGTGTCGCGGAAAAGGGTGTGGTAATATCATGCATAAGCTTGTTACATCTGCTCTGCTAGCATATTCGCCTCGAGCGACGACTGGCGCGAGGAGGCCAACGTAGAAGACCCACTGCATCCGCGATCCAGTCTCCTTGCCACACCCGGACCCAATGCATCGCCCCCCCCAAAACATTCATATCGGTGGCGTTAAGTGCTATCAAAAATAAAGGGGAGGCAGAAACAAGAAGCAGCTCACTGAAGCTCCAAGCGACCTCGACGCACGACCAAGTAGCTGAACCCCGGTGATTGGCAAGAGACAACTCCACGCCAGATTTTCGCTCCAAATGCATGACAAGCACACGGCCATCACCGACCGCCCGTGCATATACAGAAGACCAAGCAAGCTCTGCAGATAGAAGAGTCCCGTTGTCCGATCGTGAACGCGCAACTCGAAAACGCCTCTATGAATTTCCAGTCATTCCATGGCTCCCTTGCCCAGGTAGATCATCTGCTTCCCGTTCCTCGACTGCATCCGAAGTGCAGTTCCGCATGGAGCAGGGCTAAGCGAAAATAACTTTTTTACCAAATTCCCGCAAGATCCGTTGGGTATAAGATGATATCGCGGCCGTATTCAAATGCAAGTCAAAAATCCACTTTCGAAAGACTGGACCAAGCGTAATGCAGGTGGAATAGTCAATGGCAAAGAGAAGAATCAACGCGAGAAAAACGAGGTTGTTAAAACCAGGTCCATGGAGACGGGTGGGCGAGGTCATTGGACGGGCCGCCTTGCTGTCCAAATGTGTCTGCAGTGCCAGATTAGCCATAGCTTCCCAAAACAATGAATAGCTGCGCTAGCCAAGGTGGGGGAGGCGGATTGGGTGGCGGTTCATACATGTTGTTGTAGCCATGCTGTTTCCTCGACACAATTTGTCTCCTCGCATCCTCGACTATCCTTTGCACAGCGTTCACGGGCCAGCGGAAAACGCGGGTAAATGGTGCCAGACTTAGCGCCTCTAGCCCTTCCGTCAATCCCAAGTTGTACCACCGCCCAATGTCTTTTTGATGTGGATCAGCCGGCCATGAATTGTACGGAGCTCTGATGACCGTCTCGTTGATGTCGATGAAACCAGCGGCTTGTAGCATTTGCCGAGTGTTGTGTTGATACGCAATTGGTCGAGACGCGCGAGCCGTAGCATCCTTCAGATAATCGTACCAATGCTTGAGCGGACCGTCGATGAGGGTACCATCGTCACAGCGTGGTTCTAGATCGATCTCAACCTGCTCCAAATGCCCATCGCCAGGCCTCAGGTGTCTGTGGCAATCCTCAGCAACAGTTCAGCGGTGCAGAACTCCAGCTATACGCACTGGAAAATCTTTTGATATAGATCCGGCCAACTCAAGACGCTGCCGCAGGCCATTCGTACATGTATCAAGTCCCACGAATCCTGTCCGAGAGCCCAATGACCCTCGTAATCAAAGTTGATGCGAAAGCGTAAGTTCGGTGGAATTCTGATGTTGGGACTGCAGATTAGCACAACTTAGCCGAGGGATCCCACGCGGGTAGGTTACTTACTTGTTTGGTTGTATGTTCACAAGGTCTAGCCCCACGACCTATATCGGTTAGAATTTTCCATGTGGACGGCCGAAAGGGAGAGAGCAAGCGGCGGCAAACCTCTGCATTCTGGAATTTGCTGCATCAAGATCGATCGTTAGCATTGGTGATGGTGGTGGTGATTTTTATTTTTTATTTTTTTTAGCGCAGGAACCAAAGCAGCAGCTGGAAACTTACTCCGCCATGTCAATGGCCCAGATGCCGGTGCCGCAGCCCAGGTCGAGGATGCGCGGCGGGTGTCTGGTCGCAATGGGCGCGGAATGGAGCACATCTCGCCGTGCCACCAGAAAAAGCTTATGGTAGATATCCATGCGGTCCATCTCGGCCTACATGCAAACGGGGAGCATCAGCCACCGCTTTTTCTGCTGCCGCTCTCGGTGGGCAAAGTGTACTACATTCTGGGGGCGTACCTCGTCACAGGGGTAGATGTACATGCCTCTCCGAAAGGCGTGATAGAGGCGGCCATTCTCGCTATATGCGTCCTGTCCGTTCAGTGACATGACGGCCACGGGTGCACTTTTAGAGGTGGGAAAAAGAGGTGGTCAGCGGACGCCATCGAGGGCAGCGGATAGAAGCATAATGACATACCCACTTGAAGTCATTGTAACCATTGGGGGCGATGATAGGCGCGGCGAGCCGTGAGCAAATCTACTACGGTGGGCAGCGAGGGGGAGACGGAGGTGGGCACAGTGCGGAGGTCACGCTGGTCGACGAATGGAGGCAGCAGCGGCGGTGGTGCATGGAATATCCAGATTCGATACCGGCGGGCTGGTACAGGCTCAAGTGACTTAGCAGCGACGATGCGAAGGCTCGCATCGCTGGGGGCCCGCGGCCTTTTATTGCAGCGCAACGGCGGGCACGAGGGCGCTCAGCGAAGGGCGCTTTACCGCAAGAACGGCCAGGTCGCACTGCGAGAAGGTGAAGGTACGACGGCGTGGTCGAGGGCGGCGCCGGCGTAGCCGGGATGGTCCTCAGCGGCTGGCCAGGGTCGCGGGCCTGGGACGGTGGGTTTTCCTGCGCGCACGGGGAGAGGACAGAGAGGGCACCCCGGCGGTGGTGACACTGGCCGGCGCGGCTCGAGGGGCTCGCGATTACGCTGGGCTGCGCGGCGGCCAGGCGAGAGAGAGGGGGGGGGATCTGGCGGGAGCAGCATCGCATTCGCACTTTGCGCGAGAGATGGAGATGGCGATCCTGCTGGGACGGGGACGAGGGCGATGCGCTGGTGCGCTGGTGCTGCAGAGGAACCATGGCTGCCCTCTCCGCATCCTACCTACTACTACTCGAACGAACGGACGGAGCTACCTCATCACCTGCCTACGCTACCTTCCTACATACCTCCTACCTAAGCTACCTACTAACCTGCCTGCCTGCCTGCCTTACCCACCTTAACCCACCCTTCTCTCGCCCACCTGTCCATCCACCACGCTGCTCGCCGGGGACTGGGCAGTGGTGACCGCTGGCGACGGGCAACTTGGGCGTGCGCTGGCCGCCGGGCGAGGACGAAGCGTGGCCGGGCGTGGACGAGCGTGGACGACGGCGGGCCAGCTGCGCCCGGCGACGCAGTCCATCCATGTCGTTCAGAGTCTCCAGTCGCGCCAGTCAGTCCCATCGCGGCCATCATCGCCGGCCCGAATAGGGTTGGGCGCGTCCCGGGGCGCTGGGAGGTGTGCTGGGGTGTGCGGGAGCGGCCTGGCCTGAATCCGTCTGATGGGTTTTGCGAGTGGGGCCAGCCTGCCACCAGCATCATTTGCCGCATCCCGGCTGCGCCAGCGTCCCCTGAGTGCTGCCTGATCGCCGGCCCAGAGGTCGCCGTGGCGCTCCATCTTGCCCATGTCTTCGACGCTGCCACCTCATGAGATTCTGCCGTGTCAGTAGCAGCACCCACAGCCCAAATCCCCGAGCCCACCGTTCGAAGCCCGCCTCCGCTTGCCTTCCGCGCCCTGGCAGCCAATCGGCTGACCTGCATCCAACACCTTTCGTAGTGCCCCTCGCCACATGGGCGTACATACATGGAGTACAGTATCTGAGGTACCTGGAGCGCCCAAGGTGGGTTAGGTAGGTATCAGCATCATGCCGGCCATGTGGGTTGCCGTCTCCCGGTCCGGACACACTGCCGACCTCTGCCCAAAGAGGAGTCGCCAGCCAACGCTCTCTATTCCTCTTCTGTCGGTGCTGCATGCTCTGGCGGCTTGCAGCGGCCGTAATTATGAGAGATGGAGAGACATGAAGAAGAGAGAGAGAGAGCGCGCGCGCGCGCCGAGCCAGTGACGATGGCTTTTTCTCCCAAGCTTCACCGCTGCTCGGCCTGAGCAGGCATTCGACGCCCTAATGCTACGGACTGGCTGATGAGGTCGCACCTGTTTGCTCTGGCAAATTGGCGCTCCTGCGGCCTTGGCTCTTTAGTCCCTGCGCACCTCAACAGTGGCTGTGGCTCCACGGAAGCCAAGCATTTTAACGTACGAACCTTACGGCCAAGTGCGAGAAGATTGGGCCTGATGCATCCAGTCCACCGCAGAGCCCATGGGCTCGGTCTCAGAAGCCTGCACTGCTCCGCATACGTGTTTCGTCTCGGCACTGTTGTTACGGCCCGGGATGTCCCCTGATGAGGGCCGTTGGATACGTGAAGTTTTTTTCCCCCAAAGAATTTTTATTTCCTTTTTCTGGAGTGACCCAACCACTCGGGTCAGACAGAAAGGGTTACCAGATCATCGGGAGACTGCGGATGGAGACGAGTGAACCGGACAGGGGGGGAAGACAGCGGGAGTGGGATGGGATTGGCTGACTAGAGCGAACGCTATAGGGACCGCTGCTCCACCATGTCAGTCTCGTCTCTCAGCCATCATCGCCCAAAAGCAATCCGCTCCAACTCCTCCCGAGGCCCATAAAGGAAGGGCGACCCAGCAAAGTGGCGCGTGGCTTGTGAGCACATGGGCACGGCTGGAAGAGGCGTTTGCTCAGGAAGCTTCTAGGTTGATTGCTTGCATAGAGCGCAATCTTGATACAGTGTCGACAGCAGAGCTGTCTGGCTACTCCCCTAAAGTGTCAATCGCTGTCGTCCGCCTGGCGTTATCGAGGTCTGGTGGAACAGCAGCTCATGTAATGCAGAGCAACTACCTACTCCTGGAATTGTTCGCTCAGATACGCCAGCACTAAACAAGGTAATGCCATGATTACTGATATGATGACTCGCCGGGGCTCGCTCAACGCACAACAGGCGGTCAGCATCGCCGTCCTCGTGGCATTCCAACAAACAAGAAATTCTCTTCCTCGTGCATGAATACGGCTTGTCGGTAGCTGTGGGTCTATACCAATGACGGGTGCCACGAGATGATCTGCAAGCCTCCCTCCCTCCCCCCAACCCTTGGCCGGGCTGCGAACGTCGCGGTGATGGCATATTAGGGGAGGTGAGACCGGGTGTTTTGGGAAATTGCACTACACTTGCTTCTGAGGTGGAGCAAGTGCAGTGTTGGGACGTGACTGGGGTGGGTGTGTCGTGCCATGAAGCGGAACTGCAGTTGACAGGCGTCGCAGGTGCAGAAAAATTGGGGCGATTGTCTTTTACCACTTCAATCTTTATACATTGCATATAGCGCGTGTCGAAACCCAGCCATGTAGCTCCGTGCAGTGGATCTGAGGTCGGTCATGCGATCGCCGCTCTTCTCGGTACAGAGACATAAGCGCACGCCGAGATTTGAAACCATTGCTGACGACCAGTGGAAATTGGAGGCTGAAAGATGGAGAGGAGGACAGACCGTCTCTGAGCAAACGGCCTGTGACCCGCGAGCCTGGATGAAGCAGTATAGTTCCCGTGCCAGTGCGGGGCTGCAAGCTCGTCCGAGCTCCCAGGCCGAGCGTGATGGGGGTTTGCTTCTGGAAGGATTTGGTTTCAACCTCCGCCTAATCAAGACGGCAGCAAGTCGAGTCGTCTTGCTGTCATTGTACACCGGGCTCCTCTCCTATACTTCTGCATGCTTCTACGCGAGATGCTCCATTCCTGATACATAGGGGCCAGAGTTCCCCCCTGCAGCTTGGGTCGTCTTGTCGCTTGCGGCATCCGGGCTCGTCTACTGCACGCTTACGAGCGATCCGCTCTTTTGGCGCATCACGTTTTGACGCAATGAGATGTTGGGCTGCCACTTGGAGATCAACTCTCCCCTTTGGACGCATAAGACCCGCAGCGATGCCCGATGTAGGTGGCAAACACTCTCGCTTTCTTTCCACAACTCGTCTCCCTTCCCCTTTGCTGGCCACCTTTATCGAGGATTTGCAATTTCGCGTGCAATGTTGTCTGCCTGGAACAGCACGGTGCAGCGGACGCATGGCCACTTAGGTGAACGCGCGTGGTGTTTCGTGTGAGGAGCTGACGCATACCGGACAACTTGTTGGGCATATGGCGTCAGAAGCAGCTTCAGAAGCAGGACATTCATTTCCATTACGAAGCGGGTAGCACCCTTAGCGCCTGTAGTTTTACTCTCAGCTGGGACCGCGCCAGGCCTTCTAGTACACCGCTACCGGCCGACGACTCGAAAGGCGCCACAAGTGAGCTCGGGCGTTTCTGAAGCTGCTGCTGCAAGCAATTTCCTAATTGGTCGAAAATTGCTCGCTCCGCTTCAACCAGCCGCTTTGCCCCTACCAGGACAACCATGCCTGCGGGAACCTCATAACAAAAAGCATTGCCCTATTCTGCATTCCAGTGTGGAAGCTTGAATACAAGCGGCGCAATCTCAGGTCCGACCACGGAAGCACACGACTCAGTAATATCTGACGCATTGTGGTGACGAGAGCTGCATAACTGTGTGATAGGGCGAACGGATGCGCCAAATCCAGCCAGACCCACGGAGTCCTGGGTACGCACGGTAGGTATTCCGTAGACACTTCGACGAGTCTTTTGCCAAACGCTGATAGCAGAAACCTGGGGTAAGGCGAACAGGACTGAGCAATCGGACGATTGGCATCCCTGCCGTCAGGAAGCGAATGAACGGTGACTGTGCACCAACCCGGTAGAGCCCGAAGAACCCGGACTTGGACACTGGCCACTGACTCAGAGACGAAGTCGAGCGTGAAATCAGGGCAGTCTTGGTCCAGTTCGCTGGATGCCTCATTCTCGGCAATCATGGTTCAGTCCGCTGGGTGCCTCATTTTCTGGCAGTCATGCCACTTTCTGAAACATGTAGAAGGTTCATCTCGTTCTTTGCCCGCGGCACAACACGACATGATGCAAGGAACGAACGTCGTTGCAAACACCCTCCTCCCGTCTGTCCATTACTCGCCTCATCCGAGACTGCCCAGAGCTCGGCACGATGTGCCGACGGCCCTGCAGTCTTATCCAAGAATCCTCCTTCGCTATTGCTTCTATAACGCTCCCCTATTATGCTTATGCCTCTCCACCGTCTACCCTGCCGTCTTACCTTCCCTCGTCAACCTCAAACTCCTTTGCTCCACCATCCGCCGTCTCCGCTCCAATATCAATGTCAGCCTGTTCCTGCCCAGCACCCGCACTGCCAAACTCCCCACAGCAGCTGCCCTCGACCATCGCATCTCCCCCATACACCGACTCGTGGTTAAACTCATTCCCCCACCGCCGCGCATACTCCTGCATCTGCTCACTGGTGAACGGCACCGGGCACGGCGCCGCCAGGTCCGTGTCCGCGATCGCCTCCAGCGGGCCCACGTCTAACGCCAATGATGCTGCTGCCGCCGCCGCCGCCGCCGCCGCCACCGCCTCGTCTATGCCGTCCGTAGGGTGAGCCGCCATATCGGCGTCAGCGTTTTTATCAACGTAGCTTGACAGTGCGCCGGGCGCGGTAAGAGGAGGGAAAGCAGAATGGAAATCATCAGGCTGCACGACGTCGTGGTTGACGGATGATACTGCCGGCGCAAAGCCCGCGCCCGAGCTGTCGCCAACGTCGAAGGACAATGCGATGTGGCCTCCGTCGAAGTCGACCGCGTTAGTACCATGTGCGTCGGTCGGTAGACCGGCGTAGGCGGCTGCAACGACGGGATCAAGGTGGTGGGCGCCGCTAGGCGTCGTGGGGAAATCGTAGCTGTAGGCGTCGGTGGCGGTAATCGGTAGGTTGGGGTATGGGAGGTTGTCCATCACTGTCAGCGGGTGCTGGAAGTTAATGTAGCCTTGAACGTCTGCTTGAAGGCCTGCGAGCTCTGCTGCCAGTTCAATTGGTGAGCGTAAACTGGGAGGAGGAGGTGGCTGCGCTTGTAGGTCTTGTAGGTCGACAATGGCCCGATCCAGATCTGCAATCACCTCTGTGCAACCGTCCCATTCTTGCTGAGGGCTGAGGAGGCCAGAGGGCAAGCAGGGATCGTCAGGGCGCCGATGCCGCGGGGACTGTGTTGGAGGAAGTAGTCTTTGCCATGTTGATGCTGCCTGCTCCCCATTTCTGCTTTTCGTGAAGTGCCATGTCGAAACGAGTACGAGCTGAACTGGTTCGGAGCTGTTCTGAGGGTACGCAAAAATCTCTTGAACCGCACACAACCGTCTGAGAACAGTATCGACGTGTTCACACGTGTTGCGAGTTTGAATGTGTGATGAAATCGTGTCCTTGGAGTCTTCACTGCAATCGTCCCGCGGCGTGGGCAAGCGATGTTGCGACCGCAGAGTTTGGGCGAGTTCGTGCAGTCTTCTTGCCCAAAAGGTACTTCCAAATGACACATTACCAAGGACTAGAGAGTCGTCACCATCGTACTCGACAGGACCAATCACTGCATCAGTGAGCTCCCCATCGTGTGCGAACTTCAGCACTGCCTCATCTTCATAGAACCGCGTACGGGACGTCAAGGTACACTCGCGTATGTTTTCAATCTTTCCCGTGTAATCAAGGGTGATGCCCAACTCAGCTCCCTTGGGTAGTGGGTCGGTAATGATGTTCAAGTCTGCCTCGAAAGAAAAAACATGGCATGTAAGCGGGGACTTTGCGTGCATCGAAGCCAGTTGCGGGAATGAATCTTGCCATTGCTTGATGTCGTCCAGGTATAGGTCTGGCTTGCGAGGCATGAGTTTGAAACTTGTAATCATACGCCATGGCTCGGGCGGCAGATGATCGTGCTGTTTCACCTGCACGAACATCTCGAAACCAGATGGCTCAAGGACTTTGGTGCATCGAAGCTGATCGACCTGCGTTTGTCGAGCAGCTCCGTCAGAGAAGCCAGAGCTAATACTAGAATGATGAACCGTATTTGCATGGGACGAAAAGGGCTGGGGGTGCAGTCGACTTCTGGTGCTTGAGGAATTTGCTGCGAAGTATTGCATGACTTTTTGTGTTAGCAAATGACTCTTGGCAGAAGCGAACATTTCATCCATACTCTTGGGGTTTTTCCTAACGAAGGGCTTTAACACTTGGATATGGCTGGAAACTTGCTTCCGATCCCGAGGCTCTCCTGTTAAACGATGGATGTAGTCCGCTATAAGTTCATTTCGCCCTTGTGGTTTTTCATTCGGTCGAATTGTCTCTTTGCTACGACCCATTGGAGGGATAAAAATGAGTGCTGCGCTTCATTTAGACTTTGAGTGCGACCAGAAACCGCTGACGCCTACCAAGAAAGAAGGCTTCTTCCAAATTGTCTGGCCATTTCTGATCCTTTTGGCGCTGCGAACCCTTTGGTTGCCGACTGCGATACTTCTGATAGTCTCCACACTGGCTCAGCTCGTGAAAGAGTATTCTGGCTTCTTTCTCTTTCGAGCGGGGGTCCTTCGAGCGCCAGGATCCCGTGCGAGAGCGTTGACTTGATGGTCTAAAGTGGCCGTACGATGAGGGCACAATTTGATCACTGGTATTCTCATTACAAGACTGCAAATGAAGTGTCTTGGACTCGGGGTAGTGAGATTCATTTTCGTCGTCCCAGAGCCGTCCACTTTTACAGTCTGTAGCTTGGTCGGAAGGCAACGGTCCATTCGAGGGAAGCACAGTCGGATGCATGCGAAGCTCCATAGTCTTGATGCTAACCGATGCTATTCTAGGAATGAAGAATGGGCAATTAAAAATGCTTGTTAAGAATTTTCGAAGGCAAAGGAATTCGTGAAAGAGAAAAGGAACGTCGGTATGCCGTGTAAAGGAATGACCAAAGTTGGAGAAAATGCAAACAAGGTTGAATAAGTTGTGACGAGGATGAGTGCGTGTATAAGAACTTCTGGCCGTCGAAACAAGGCACCCGCCTGTGTCGGCTTGGGCTTACTCTCTGTTAGAGACTCTGACGTTTACCTGGCCGTTGCAATACACTGCGGAGATTACTCTCGATCAATCAAGATTTGTTGCCTATTGGAATGTTCGCCTATTAGTGTTTGATTAGCAGAATGAGCAAGGGCAGTCGCAAGCAAATCCCTCGAGCAACGCGTGGATCGCATCAAGGAACGACAATCACCACAGCAATCAGATTCATATGGTTACTCGTGGCGAGACCTACACGTACGGCATCGTCGTCATGTGCATTACTTGCGGCTCAAACAGATGCTGAAAAAGCAACAGCAAAGACAGGTCTCACGGCCTAATACGTAGCGCTTGTCGATGCCAGGAGTAGTATATTGGGTTTCCACGTAGAAGAAGAGCGCCGCCACTTGGTCGTTTACGAACGCAACCAAATAAAACTTGACTCCGACCAGCCAAGTCGAGTTGTAAATCTTCACAAGAGGTGTATGCATCGCGTCACAATTGCAAAGGGAGGACGACGCGATATTCGCACCGATGTTCGAGCGCGCCGCAACCACAAAGCCAATCCTGATGCAAGGGATAAGAGCCAGACTCTTGCATCCATCTTTCGCGACAATGTCTGCCTAGTCATTATTTTCCTCATTACCGCCAATGTTAAACTTTCTCCGTGTGTTTCCTGTAAGTTTTTGCAATGCGACGTTGTTGGCCTGAGAACCAACTTTCTTCTGCATCTTTTCAATTTCAGCCTCCGCATCCTCGGATTCTGCGGCGGCGAATTCAAGAACAAGCCGTCTGCCCAAGAGATGTGTGTTTCGTAAAGATTCCAATGCATTCTCTGCCTCTCGCGCTGTCGTGAAGTCTGCGAATGCAAATCCACGGGTACCCTTATCAAACTTCTTGGGAACTCGAACAGAACGCAGTTCTCCGTATGTACCAAAGAGTGAGCGTACATCTTTCTTGCTAGCTTCGAATGGCAAATTCTTGATAACAAGCTTGGTACTGCGGCTCATCTCTTTGTGCGCCTGATCCTCCTTACGGCGCTCTGCCGCCGCATCAAGACCTTTATGGGAGGCCCTAACTTGCAAATCATGGCCGTCAAGATTATAGCCATCCATAGTAGCAAGGGCCGCTTGAGCGTGTGCCTTTGTATGAAACTCCACAAACCCAAAGCCCATGCTAAGAATTTGCCCAGGTTGCTTCGGGTCAGGTTTGGTTTTGACAAGGGCCGAGGAGAATCCGTCTAAAGGTTTGAAAACTTCATTCAAGCGTTCGTTGCTCGTGGCAAAACTCAAATTACGAATAAACAGGGTGCTTGTCTCGATCGTAGTTGAAGGCGCTTGTCCCTGTAACAACTCGGAAGTAGATGGTTTCGAAGTGGGTATCCCCATGACCGAGACACTTGATTTGGGTGTTCTTAATGCAAAAAGATCCTTTGGTGCCTTCTCTAGGAAAAGGATAGAATCTTTGACTTTACGGTAGGCTAGAGAACCAAAAGCACTGCGCGCTTGATGTGCACTGGCGTATTCAACAATAGCAACAGTACCCGTCGGTGGCATCAGGAATCGGATAACTTGACCAGACTCCTCAAACAATCTTTTCAGCTCACCATGTTTCATTTCGTACGGGAAATTCTTAACAAGTATTGCAGTATCTCCACGTTCTCGGGTGCGAAAGGCATCAAGATTTACGCCGTGTTCGATAAAGTACGATTTGGTCTCCTGAATAACATGGGTTTCTGCATGTGCTTGTTTTACTGCTGCATCGGATGACGTCGGATCAAGCAAAGTGGACTTAGGTATTCCGAGTCGATCTGAGACTGATGACATAACGGCATCGGCGTTCATGTATAAGGTGTTCCAGTTGAAGCTTGACGAAGCGGCCTCCGCTTTACGACGGACAAGCTTTTGTTTCTTTAAAGGCAATTTTGAGATGGTATAGTCATCTAGTCCGTTTTCACGTTTTGCTGTGGCCGGTAGAATATGGAGAAGCCGTCCTTGGAAGACAGTACCGTCTAGACTTTGGAGAGCCTTGATGGCATTATCAGGGCTCTTGAACTGAATATACGCGAATCCCTTGTTCGACCCTGACTCGAAGCCGAGTGGGATATGGACCTAATAGAAATGTGAGTAGATATTTCACTATCGTGCACCAAAATCCTTTTTTTAAGGGTTTTTTGTTCAGTATGAGAAGCATCTACTAAAATACTCTCCCTGAGAACATCACTTGCTTTACATAAGTTGTCCCTATCAGGCTAATCATCATTTTTCAAAAATTCGATAGTTCAGACAAGAAAATTGAATATGCGCTTACCTCCTCGAGCTCTCCAAATTGTTGGAAACATCCTGTTATGTGAGCTGCGGTGGCATCATACGGTATGTTACGTACAAATAAACGGCCGGTTGCGATGATGGTATCCAGTCCAGAGTCAGCAGGTTGGCTTACCTCTGGACGATGCAATCTCTCGATACTCTGAGGCTGATCATCTTCGTGACCAACAATTCCATCCAGCGACTTAGATGCATGCAGAGAATGGTTTTCGTTCTCGTTGAGGGGGGTAGGATTATCAAGGTGTTCTGGCTGGTCCGTTCCCTCGTCCACAAGATCGAGCAACCTGTTTGTTCTATTTCGGAGCCAATCCTCGTCGCCACTTTTGTGCTGATTGTTTTCAACCGAGTTATTTATGCTTTGTCTCGCTTTTTCTCCCGTATGGGCTGAGATATCCTCATCTAATGGGTGATGGTCAGGTAGATCTCGAGTTTGCCTTGTCTGATTGTTTCCTTTGATCAGCTCGCTGGGCTTTTGAATTGCTTCGTCGTCTCTTTCGTTCGAGGCGAGAGATATGGTAGGAAATCCGGTCTTGCCCAAATCCGATTCGTAATTGACAGAATCTTGAACGAGAGCTGTACTTCTATTTCCCTTTCGCATTGGCTGCATAGTCTCCACGAATTCCTGCAACTTGGTGCCACGCGCTTGTTGTCCCACATTATCTCTTTTTCGCTTTCGCCCATTGGTGACCTCCGATTCTGGCGCTGCGCTTGTGGCTAATTGGTCCGGGCTGTTACCAGTTTGAGATGCTTCAACATCTTTAACGCGTTGAATCTTAGCAGCCTTTGTTCAAGTATGTTAGTTCTCATAATCTGACACAGATGCAAAACCCAACATTATTCTCACAGGTTGTGCAAGCTCCACACCAATCTTTGACATGCGAATAAAGGATTTGTTGAAGTGTTTGACGGCTTGGACAGCCCCTTCCGGCGTCCGGTATCCCACAAAGCCAATCCTTCTCTTGGGTAGTAGTCGAGCATCTGTGACAGAATGTATCGCCGAAAAGTGTTTCCTGAATTCGTCTTCAGAAAGAGATGGTGGTAGTCCTCGAACGAATACACGCGATGAGCTTTGTGGACGATCCATCGGCAAGGCACGTCATTTGCGGTGAGGTTTGCAGACTCAGGTCGTATCGCAGTGGTGAATTTTTTTTTTTTAATCACGACTGTGTTCGATTAAGTAAGGGCGCGAGGTCCGCATGTTGTTCCGACTTGCCGAAATTATGTTGTCATGTGATCTTACTTTCGGGACCCGCCCCGGCGAAGGCAGAGGACCCCTGTGTCATCAAAATAATCCTAGACCGTATTCTGAATCCTACCTTGTACTCAAGTCATTTGTTGAAGCTGTTCTCTCTTAGCCCGCAACCTCAATTAAGTTTCTGACAGAAAATCAATTAGTGAGCTAGCTGAAATTCAATGCAATGCGGTGAACGTAGCTGATGCCAAACTCAGGCCATTTGAAAAGAAAATGGAGGCGGAAAAGCAGGAGCAACTTGAGCGTCAGATACTCCACATCCTGTTCAAGCAACTCAATACCTGACATCCTCTTCTAGCGCAAATCAAGTCTGTTGATATGGTACTACTTTGTGGAGTACATGATCAACGACCGGCCCGCTGATTTTGTGACAGAGCGATGAGATGCAAAATGAGGCCATTGATCTTGGTAAGTTATCCATATATTAGAAGCAACTCTACGAAGTGTTGACAGTAAACAAGCTCAAGAAGCCATGAATAAGTTCAGCATTGAGAAGGACATTGCTCAACACATCAAGAAGGAGGTCAGTCCCCGAGCTAACGCACGTCTGACCCATGCCTCACAAGATTTCTTTTAGTTCGACTCTCGGAAAGGCCCAACATGGCATTGCATCGTCGGCAGGAACTTTGGCAGCTTTGTTACTCACGGTAAATTGGTGTTGTGTTGGCACACTTAGTTCATAAGCTAACGTCTAAAGAAACGAAGCATTTCATATACTTTTATCTCGGTCACTGCGCAATCCTTCTGTTCAAGACACAGTAGAAGAATTACATAATTTCCTGACGATCCATTGAATCATGTCTCTGGCATGGGGGCGGCAAATATGTTCTCCGAGCACCCCTGGATATATCGGCTGTTGGTGAAGTCCAAGATTTCCCATGCGCTGCTACTAATTCGATACATTCCGAGCATGTGATCTTCCTCTTTATAATCTACCGTGAATTCAGCGATACCCTTCGGAGATTCTAGCACGGAGCAACCCGTCGCAGGAATTCGTCAAGATATCAGGACACCGCATAGCACCATTCGCGGAGGAAAGGGCGGCTGATACTTCGATGCTTTGTGCAGCAGCGAGTGCATTGTGACACACAGAGGATGACTCTCATTCGGGCTAGCAGCTGGAGAAATTGTGAGATCAGAAGCAACCTCTGTACTGCAGTCATTGCTACGTTAATCGATGG
The DNA here is from genome assembly GCA_021031095.1 of Bathelium albidoporum. Classification (NCBI taxonomy): domain Eukaryota; kingdom Fungi; phylum Ascomycota; class Dothideomycetes; order Trypetheliales; family Trypetheliaceae; genus Bathelium; species Bathelium albidoporum. The sequence goes on from JAGFVP010000080.1 coordinate 40,125, forward strand.
TCATCCGTCATCTTGATGACTTTTTTTTTTTTCTTGCAGACAAGTTGGAACCATGCGCTCCGATCATAGTGCAGCGCTGTGCTTGCCTCTCATCTGACGCGGAAACTGACCAGAGGAAGGCATGGCGTTACAGCAGTTGATTGGCACGTGCTAGGCATGCAAGAGCTTTCACTTTTTTGGACAAAGAGAGAGCCGAACCAAGCTCAACTGACCATCAAACCATCTGCAGGCCTTCGTTCTACCTACCTCATTGCTGCGCCCATCAAGCTAAAACACATATTTGGCAGCATTATAGTCGAATACGAAGGTACTTACGACACAGGACTGTCAGGCAGTTTGGAGTAGTGACATGTTTCGTAGCCAACTCAAAGACTTATCTTAGATCCTCCCAATTTACGTCAAGTGAGTATGAACATTCCACCTAGAAATGTAAACCTCTTCTACTATCTTGTTATTGCAATCTTGTTCAGAGAGATGGCGGTCTGCACTGCGTCGATCCCCGAGAGAGAAACAGGTCCGGAAGAAGCGATCCTTTACAGGCAGCCTTTCGCTTTCTTATGATCATACATTCTCTGCCAATCAAAAGTCAAAGGGACCCACTTCTCATTCCCCTCATTCGCAAGTACAACTGGCTATAAGTCGACTTGGGTAAAGATCCGGGCCGGACATCGGGCCGCATTTGGCCGACCGGCGAGGTAATGGTCTCTTATCAATAAAGTGCAGGTCCTCCTTGCTGCAGAGGCGCATTCCGATTCTTGGAATATTGCAAATGACGCAGTAATATGCCTGGGGTTTTTGGCAGTTCAACACGTGGTACAGATTTGTTGTCTACGTTCATTCACAACCTCTGAGCAATGACCAACGAAGCACAGGAGAAAGAGACGGCAACCGACCAATCACAGGACACAGGTGCCCCGATTCAACAGACACAAACAAAAGATGAAGAGCCATACTCAATCTATTCCACTCGTCAGAAGAAGGCGATTGTCTTTGGGGCATCAGTAGCCGCCCTCTTCTCACCTCTTTCTGCAAATATATACTTTCCTGCACTTAACTCTTTGGCCAGCGATCTTCACGTCTCAACAAATCTCATTAATCTGACCGTGACAACCTATCTGGTACGTAAGCATCCGAGATGTTCTCATTGATATTCCTTCATTGTGCGATCAGAACAACTAATTTGCGCAACAGATATTTCAGGGGATAGCTCCCACTTTTGTCGGCTCCTTTTCGGATTCTGCAGGCCGTCGCCCAGCCTATGTCGTCTGTTTTGTCATCTACATCGCTGCCAACATCGGTCTTGCTCTTCAAGATGAGTATGCTGCCATTCTTGTACTTCGGATGGTCCAGGCGTCTGGTAGCAGTGGCACCGTTGCCCTTGCAAGTGCGGTGGCTGCTGATATCGTCACATCATCGGAACGAGGGACCTATGTTGGGTATACAGCCATGGGAACCATGCTCGGGCCTTCGGTCGCCCCCGTGATAGGGGGGTTGCTGGATCAATACTGCGGCTGGAAGTGGATTTTCTGGTTTCTGGTCATCTTCTCCTCCTCATTCTTCATCGTTCTCCTACTTTTCTTCCCGGAGACCTGTCGCGCGGTCGTGGGCAATGGTTCCGTTCCTCCGCCGGCGTGGAACATGAGTCTCATTTCGCTGTTCCAGCGCCTCCGCGCCCGTCGAAGGCGTGCCAAAGAAGCACAGGACATGGAGCTGGGACGTACTGTGACTCAGAGTTCCCAGTTGAGCCGTGCTAAGACGCGCATTCGCTGGCCGAGCCCCATGGCTGTCTTTCGCATCATCGCAGACCGTGTCAATCTCATCATCTTACTGAGCTGCGCATTCCTCTTTGCCGCATACTACGCCGTCAGTGCCTCGATCCCAGCTCGCTTCGCCGAGAAATATGGCTATTCTACGCTCGACATCTCCCTCATTTTTATTCCCATCGGTATCGGCTCCGCCATCTCGGCCTTCACGGTTGGCAGGGCAATGGACTGGCGTTACCGCGTACACGCTCGGCGTCTGGGTATCACGATCGAGAAAGGCAAGAAAGCGAAGCAGCAAGAGATGCTAAAATTTCCCATTGAGCGCGCCCGGCTCGAGGTCGCGATGCCGTTGATGCTGTTAGGGGGCGCTATCATCATAGCATACGGCTGGTGCGTAGAGGAAGCGGTCAGCGTTGCTGGTCCCGTGGTATTGCTCTTCTTCCTGGGCTTTACCCTGGTTGCTGGCTTTCAAAGCTTCAATGTTCTGATTGTGGATTTGAATCGATCGGCTCCTGCCACCGCAACTGCAGCTACCAACCTGGTTCGTTGCCTTTTCGGAGCAGGCGCGTCGGCGTTGGTGAACCCGTTGACTGAGAGGGTGGGCTACGGGTGGACCTGTACCATTGCTGCAGGGGTGTGGATGAGTTTTCTGCCTCTGCTCTATCTTCTGATGAGAAATGGACAAGAGTGGAGAAAGAGAAAAGCAGAAAATTTCCAAGCTAAACAAAGTGCAATAATTAACAACACAAGGAACGGAAAGTCTGACGTTCGTTCCACCCAAGATGAAAAGTGCGGTAGTAATGAAGAGAGCAACACGGAGGGAGATCGCGAGAAAACGTTGAGAATAAACGATGAAAAGGCATTGGAATAAATGATGAGCCAGAAGAAATTGGCAAAGAGGCTGAAAAAATGTAGCTTATGAGTGATCAGCATCGTAAGCATCACAAAATTGTGTCGAGGAGACGTTCAGGCATGTTTTACCAAGATACACCTAGTCATGGGTTGAAGGGATAGCACAGACGGCAGTGAGTACATACCTAAGTTAATGCGTGTGAGAAATTCATCAAGAAGTGACCATTTAATGGCCACACACTCTTTTGTCCAATCGTCTTTAGGTGTGTTAATGGCCACATTCCATATTAGCGTCCCGCCGGCGACATTCCTCTTGTCACCCCCTAATACATACCTGATTGGATGAGCATTCATAGGGTATTGCTTGCATGTACTTGTTATTAATATACGAACATTCCCGTATGAATGGCTTTGTTTGTTTTCAGGTCTAAAGTACTACGGGATTGTGAGCTTACAGCTAAAGTGTCAACAATCCGCTGCATATTGGTATCTAACCCTCAATCATCATTTACGTCTGTTACAACGTGACCGTATAGTATGGTGGTCGGTGCGCTGATCCTTTTTTCAATAAGTTTCTGCATAGATTTATATGCGCTGGCAGCTCAGCACTCATCCCACAATTGCTTTGATCCTATAATACTCAGTGCCCTGCTAACAACATCGGCCACGACATCAGTTTCACGTTCATGCATAGCTAGGCCGCGCTTGAAAGTTCACGATTCCAGATCTCAACCAATGGCCCTTCCCTTCCGTAAATAGGATCACACTCGGGAACTGGAACATCTCTTGCATTGATAGCCTTTTCAGCAGTCTCATTGCTGTCTGCTTTGCAGAAGTTCATGTCCCAATGAGGGCTGCCCTGTTGAACGGAGATGATAGATTAATGGTAAGACTGGTAAAGACCTCTGTTTATAGGGCTGTAGGACGGAACGAATGTGAGAGTTTGGGAGCATGAGAATCTTACTTCAGGATAAAGACCAATGTATTCGTAATCGTCACTTGATTCTAGGGAACAATGTGCGACGCCAGCCTATGCTATTCAGCTTGGACGTTGCACGATTAGGGAACTTCCGTATGGAGAAAGATCACTGACAGGAACCACTAGGCAATCACCAACAGAAAGATCGATGACTACACCGCTGCCACTGTCTTCGTCCAATGGCCCCCGCCCGAGTCTGAGTTTGCTTGATCCCTTGAGTACCGCATAGAACTCATGGGTCACGGAGTGGAAGTGAGCGGTGGCATAGTGGTTAAAGATGCCGCCTTTCAACCAATGATTGGGTTCAATAGCTTCACACACGGCAGCAGATGAAGGGCCATCGGGCGGAGAGGAAGTGGGGAAGACGGCGCGGTATACAAGGGCAGGCAGTTTCGAATTAGGAACGTACGGCGTGGGGCTGAGGTGAAAAGCCTGCGGCTGCTTGTGCGTAGGCATAGCTGAATGCAGGAAAATTCTTTAAAGATATTGTGCTTGTCAGGTGAATTGACGAAAGTCTTCAACAGTTCTCCATTATACACAGCACGCAGCATACAGCAGTCCCCGCCTTCCACGCCTAGGCCAATGCATGCCGGCTCCGTGCATGGCCGGGGTTGTGGGGGTTTGGAGAGATCAAGTCGTGCTGTAGATCGTGACGCCAAGGATGCGGAGGGGGTAGCAGGGAAGAACGCAACCAGACCCGCCACGCTCGTTGGCCCCCCGATGTTTAATTCGGGCCGCTGAGACTGCAATTGTGTTACTGAAGCTGGTGGTGCACAGCCGGTGGGACTCGCATGAACGTGTCTTCTGGCACACGAGACGTCATGCGGTACACTCAGGCATGCGCGCCTCCGATTGCCAGGATTAGGAAAACACATGACGTCCAGCGATAAAACAATGGAGATGCTTATGAACCAAGGCCCGTGACGCTTTGGCCGCCTTCGCCCCCAGGTGATGACCTCGGCGTCGTTCGGCAAAGGCCGAGAAGGGACCAGCCGGAAGAGGCGTAGACAAAAGGTGGCCACTGACGCCAACCAAGTCCAAGTGCCCAGCTCGCTTCAGTCCAACCGTACAATGTACCTCCCTAAGGCATTCTAGTTTAATGTTGCAGCTTCCGCTCGGCTTCAGGAAGCACATTGAAGCAAGCTAAGCGCCAGCGGAATGCTTCCACCAGCATTGTTGGAGTTGGCAAAGCAATATGAGCCACCACCTGAGTTTCATTTCGGGACATGTGTTCCTGTGTTTCTGCAATGCTTGTAATTAGCGACAGTACTCCGCTCCAGTGCATTTAACCCCCGGAGCCGCCTGGTGCCAGCCAGGCTTTGCCCTGCCTGTGAGGACGTGGATCTCGACTCAGGCTCGCTCACCCGCCGCGCCCGCCCAGATCCACCCAATCTAGCCGTCGTTCCGTGACCATTTCCCATTTGCTGCAGATAGAGTAGCAGTGCTTGCCTCCACAGAGGAAATTGTCAGCAAAGTCAGCATAGGCGCTGACCCGTGGTGGGGTGAGTGGCCAGGCAGGACTGCCAGTGTTTCAGCATCTTATATCAAGTACTCGAGTACCCCAGGCCTCGTCAGTCTGATTCCTGCTGCTTCCCGCACATCTTCGTGTCGTCGTGTTTGCCTCTGCGCGTGCACGGTGAGTTCTCCTCTTTTTCTCCGCAAAGCCTGACCTACCTGCCGCCTTTGGCGTCGTAGCCGTGATTCCGCCCCCAGACGCGGCCATCCCTGCGCCTAACCATTGTGCTCGCTCGAGGTCTTACATGTTCATGGCTGATGCGCGCAGGTGATGGCGTGTTGATCGTTCGCCTCCACTACCGGTGCACTTTCTGCCCACCCGGCAGCGCTAACACGGGCACAGCGAGATCGCCGCATTTCCCTGCATTTCTCTCCCACCCCGGCTTGTTGCCATGTCTCGATGACATTTAGTTCATCATCGGCTATCTCGTCTCCCGCTGCTGTTACGCGTTCGTCCTGCAACCCATCATGCCGCCATCATCATACGCGCCCGGCGGCGGCACTAGCCTGTACTCGAACTCAACAACACCTGCAGGCCTTTCCGGACCACTCTATCATTCACCAGCACTGATCAGGCCGACCATCTCAGGCTCAGACGCCTGGTCTGTCGGTAGACAAAAATCATCACGAAGTCTTCGCGATACGGCTCAGGCCCCGAGCAAGATGTCATCGCTGACACAATCACCCCAGAGCGCAACAGTACCGTTGAAACTGGTTTCAAGTCATAGCAAACTTCACAAACGAGGCACCTCTGCATCTTCGATCCCAAGCCCTTCTAGCCCTGCTGTCGAGAATGTTTACGGCTTTAAGCGCAGCGAAACTCCCGCGGTGACCTACGAAGAGCCCACGGCTTTGTCCAAGTCTCCGACACAGAACTCGGCGGTGAAGATCAAGCCGTACCTGCGGAAACTATCGACTAGGGATAATACACCTACGTTGGATCTATCGCGACCAGCTGCAGAAAATGAAGGTCTTGCAGGGTTAGGCATAAATGACTTTGGATCATCACCTCTCGCTGGAAATGACGGCGTATTCGGATCCGGGGTACGGCGGAACCCACACAACCGGTCCCAAAGTGTGAATTCGACGTACTCGGCTACGTCAGGCGCATTTAAACCTACACAACCCTTTGTGCACCCAATGCACAAAACTCCCCGTCCTTATACCCCCCCGAGTGGCAACTCTTTTGTGACTGTACCGAGCCCTGACGACGAGGCTCCCGACTCGGGGATATCCTCGAATATCATGTCTGATGAAGAGTTTCTGCAGCGCCAACAAGCTTTCGAACCATATCGGGCTCGAAGGTCGACGTCGGTATCGACAACTCCGCACACCGTAACCCCACTCAATACCCACCACACAGGATCCTCATCCCACCTTGGACTCAGCGCTTCGCAAACTAATCTCTCCATCAAATCCTCAAACGCTACAGCCACCTCCAATACTCGTCCACGGGGGCAAACAATGAATTCCTTCGAGACATATTCCGCCTCAGCATCTTCTCGGGCATCAATGGATAAAGCTTTACCGTTTATTCGCGGCTCAAGGGATGCCGACACTGCCCTCGATTCCGCAGCAAGCCGCGCCGCTTCTATACACGCAGCCCGCATTGCATACAATGAGAAGGAACAGGCGAAGGAAAGGAAACTACTTTCAAAGGCACAAAAAGCAGAGCAGAAACAACGCGAATACATGCTGCAGAAGAAGCTGAAGGAAGAGAAGCACAGGCGGAAATCTAGCGTTGATGAGGGCACGCGTCCGGGAAGACCTCGTACCGCTCCGGAGGATCGCACAAGCTCCAGTCACGGAAGGAAGAAATCCAATGCAGGTACCCGTGATGACAGCACGCATGTCCTGGAAGGCAAGGAATACGCCGACTTCGGACCGGTGCATAATCTCAGTTTGCCAATTACGGGGACCACCGCGTCTGCCGCCGGGCCAGAGCGAAGAACTGGAGAGAAGGTGGCGATAGGATTAGAGAGCAAGAAAGGTGCAAGAGGGAGTTGGTGGCGGTTCATGACATGGCTGAGGACACGGCTCCTACGACTGGGACGTCGATGCTGATCGGGATGCTTTGCGGAATTTTTCTCGCGAATGGATGGGAACGACTTCGGACGGAATGATTGCTATGAACGGCGTGGGAGTACCTTGGTGCTGCCCTAGATGGCGATCTACGACTGGCGAATGGAGCTACTTTTTCTACTGCATTGGGCGTGTCTCCAGAGGCGGTGATTTCAATGCGGATTTTCTTATGGAACATACAAGCGTCGGCATTTTTGGTTTTCTACCGGGTGAAAATTTTTGCTTCGGGTTTCTACATGCAAGCATGACCTTGGGCGCGGCATAGGGAGTTTACAGGGTGGCTGGGTATACATCTTATGGGTTGGTGCATTGCAGGTTACTCTCCAGTCAAACGAGACAGAATTGGCAGGATTGCCTATCTGGGGGAGGGTTTGACATGAATGTAGGTAGGACGTGTACACAAGTAAAATCCAAATCAAACGACAGTTCCTCCGTGAATCTATTCTATCTTTGTTAACTCAGGACGGGTGGAAAGAAATGTTGACCTCAGCAACCGTGCAAATCAGGAGTTCAGCTTCAACAGGTCCCTTGTTGAAGCTATAGATCTGACTTTGGCCGGTTTTTTTTTAAACCGAAAGTGTATACTCAAATTGAGAGTCATTGATGGAGGCATGGAGCCGCGATAATATTTCTTTTCATCACTCCCCAAAAGCGGGTTGGTGTAACGCTAGGTAAACGCCATTCTTCTAGCCGAGCGCGTGTCCCGTCCGTCCTCGCCAAACTTCCGGCCTGTTAAGCTGGAAATTCGTGGGCAAAATCGCAAATCGTCACAATGGTTTACGATTGGAGAGATAAAGAAAGGGAATGCTACCAGCTGTATGTAGAAGAACAGCGCTCCCTTGATCAAGTCATGGACTGGATGAAGGAAAATCGGGACTTCAACCCCAGGTGAGCATTTCGGCAGTCGACAACTCCCACCCACGCCAATTGCCCGTTGCGCCATGTCTATCTGCCTCCTCTCTCACACCATCTATTGCACCATTACTTACGCAAGTCTAGCAAACGCGCGTATCAAACACAGTTCAAAGTAAGTCAAGCTCCGAGACTGTTCCCATCACACCTCTCTGCTAATTACCCTGAAGCGCTGGGGATTCCCCAGCAAGCAAAACCCCGCCCACAAAAATGCTCCCCTTGTTGCTCGAACAAGACAGCTATGGGAGCAAAACACGACACAGAAGGAGATGCTGCGCATTCTGAATGCTGATGGGTTCAGAATCTCGGAGCGCGAATTGATGAGGCTCAGAGCTAGATACAAATGGTTACTGAGAATGCCAAATGGCATGAGAAACTTAGAGAAGGATGCAACCGCTGGTGCCGAATCACTCGAGCACGACTTCGCACAGGACGCAGAACAAGCTGTCGTGGTAGGCTAGCTCGTTCAGAGTTTGAAGGTATTTGCTGACTCATGATACTTCAGACTGATGACTCTTCACTGGCAAATCTCCGAGACGAGGATGCTGCGGCAGGGAGCGTCGTCGGAGGAGATACAACACCGGATTTGGATCCTCTTGCGGAGGCACAAAGACAGCAGCGTCGCGAACAGCTACAGACGGAAAGTGCGGAACGATGGGCTGCGCGCAAGAGGCGACGAAGGACAAGAACATGGGCTGGTATGCCGGCGGATCCACCTGGACCACCTCGCTTCCCTTCTGAAACAACACTTGATGAAGCGAAAGCTATCCTTGGTCTCGACCATGTTCTTTATCGTCAAGTTCGCGTCCAATTTCAGGATATTTGCGAACAAGATGATATTGCGAAGAAGACGATTGCGGGGCCACAAAAATGGCAGGCAGCCAAAGAAAAGCTTATATACGGAAACACACATCTTCATGGCGTCTTCTTTGACGATATTTCAAGGTTAAATCAGAAATACCTGTCTTTGGACGTGCTCTGCACAGACGTAACAAAACGCATGCGCACCGCAGGCAAAAAGATGACACTAGCGGAGGCAAAGAACATCGTTGGCGTCAATCCAGACGAGAGTCGGCGAATGAGGGAGACATTCTACAACATACTGAAGGCTGATCATTTTACAAGCAAGCTGGAGACTGGAGACCAGCACTGGTCGGAGCTTAAGCAACAATGGATCAACAAATCCGACATCGTTCAGCGTGTTCTGGCGCATGACAAGAAAGATTCGGCATACGATGCAAAATGCAGGGCGCTCGAAGCCATTTGCAAAGACGTGATGAAGAGGTTACGTGACGACCAAAGCAGGAGAAATGCTTCACGCAAGACGCAGGGCCACGATGGAACTATTCCAGAGGAACTCCTAGTAGACTCGCAGCAAAACTCACACGACTCGGCCTCTGATATGGCAGGATCAACTTCAACCTCGCGAACTGTTGCCCAGATGCCAGCCAGTGATCTACAAATTGATCCCTCGCTGCTGCTGGCAGCGAGCGATCCCTCTATAACTGCAGACATCCAAGCCCACGAGGCTTTTCAATATGCTAGCGCAAATGATCAGAACAATCCGTACGCGCCCCAACACGGTCTTATACCAGCCTTCTTTCGGCTCAACCCTCTTTCCCAGACAGAGCATCTTCAGCAGCCTATCAAACAACTTTAGCTCAGTACTCTCCTCTCGGGATCCATCGAGGAGTTGAAGGAGTTGGCTGTTAAGGATATACCGTACACCGTTGTCGTTCGTATCGAGGACTTGGTGCCGGATGTGAACGGCAGTGATATTCTCTACGTTCTTGATCGCGAGGATGAGCTAGGTGCCTATTTAGCTCATACTACCGGTGGGAAAGCTACTTTCTCTGTTATTATTGCTCCTGCTCTAGCGCGAAATTCCTTTTAGGTACTTGTAGCGCGAGGCGTTGGACTGATAAACACTTCAACCGATCCATTGGCGATCATAAGAGACAAGCGTATCCCCTGTTCATCTATCTCAAAATGTATCAAGGCATAATAACTGATACGAAGAATCTAGCAAATAAGCAGCATCTCCGCAAGTTTCATCGCCAAAGCTTGTAGCTGAGCACATATGAGGATATTGGCTACCTTAGCTATCCATCAACGTTTCGTTTTGGTAGCCTCAATAGGACAAGCTTTGCCCCATGCTCTTCCAGTGCTCGCAAATGCAGCAGACAAGATTAGGTGATTGGCCTGGCCAAATCGCCTGGTTCCGCTCGTACAGCATTCACGCTTCAAACCCCCTGGCGTGTCAGGGCAGCTCCCAATTGCTGCGTTCGCGGTTTTGACCTGAAGACTCCGGTGTTGATAGCTACTCCATGCCTGGTCTTATGTAGTCAAGTCTTTTTACGCGCTTCCACACTTCACGGACTGCCCTTTCTTGAGTCTCCCTACCAGATTCTGTCGCGGAGGGTCCGGCCGGTCTACGGGCATGTCAGCAGGCTTCTGAACCCTGGGCAGCCAGCAACAAAGGCAGAAATCAACAACCTTATCGCCAAATATAAACGGCTACCGAGCTTGACATCATCGATGACAGCGGTTGAGGGATCTTTAGGAGGGTGAGCTGTCGTCACGAGCCCACCAGCCTCTTGTAGGATAGCAATGCCGGCTGCCACATCCCTATGATCCAGCACCTTAGCCTTGACCCGCGCCAGATGTGGATTGCCATGTTATCTTACCATTCCCAGCAGCCTCCTTCCCACCATATATCAAAAGCACCCATCGCCGTGTAAGCTAAATCCATAGTCGCACTTGACTCACGAGCGAATGTTAGCATCGACGAAACAGCTCTCAGATCCATGACATAGTCACAGACGACCTACCTTCCGAGACTTCTCATGCCATGTGCCATACCACCTTTGCCTCCCCTTCCACCGATCTCGGCGGCCATGTTAACAAAACTTTCGACCTTGCGATGCAGGTTCCCATCCGGACAGTCTCTCCTATCTTTACCCCACTCGAATGCAAAGATGCACTGCTTCGGCGCGTTTTCGGGCATAGGAGGGATCGGATTTTGGACCAAGGGTAGATGTTGCGCCTCATTTAGCCAGGCGCCATGGCCGCGACACGCGGAGAAGAACTGTTGCAAGAAAGGCGCATTGATGACGCCGATTACAGGCTTTCCCCCTACCACAAAACCGATGGAGACACAGAACATGGGAAACAGATGCGTATAGTTGACTGTGCCATCCAGCGGATCAATACACCAGGTAGGCGAGTTTGGATCAATAAGGTAGTCACGAGATGCACCTTTTGCATATGTTTCTTCTCCAACAAATCTGCATCCTTTGTCAGCCGAGTTGCCAATCTCATAACACACAAATGGCAGGTTCCTTCCGGACCGACTTATGATGAGGATATCTTCGCAAAATGGAATTATGGATGAATTCTTCCACATCTAATCAATGGCGAACAGGTCAGGGGCTTCTCCTTGCCGATGGCACATTCAAGCATCCTAAACTCGCCTTCGTCTGTCTTTGTCACAATATCCACAGCGCTCTCCTTCTCGACAAAGGCTTGCTGTGCTGAGCCTGCATTACCGAGGCGCGACTTTGCGCCGTCCATAAGTAAGCGGCCGGCATCTTTGCCCAGCCGTAATGCGAACTCATAAATCTTGCCGAGCTCCTCATCACCAATCTCCATTACGTCTCACGATGTCAGAGATCAAAGCGAAAGAAGATCTATCGGTGCATATGCCGATACGTTGTTAATTTAGTCAGATGAAAATGCAAATACAATAAAAAGAGAGAGAGAAAGAGCAGTGAAGAAGACGGATTAAACTCGATTGCTAGCGATGACTTCAGTCACTTTGCTCAACGAGACGGAATATGCTCGAAAAGCCGATGGTACCCGCCAAAGTGCCAAAATTTACCAACCCAAATAAACGCCGGATGTCTCTTTGCATCGTGGACGGTCGGTGTAGAATGGATGCTCCCACGTCGCGAGTCCGAGATGTTGCGCTTGGGGTGGGGGTTTCTTCTGGAAGAGTCATTATCCGCTCAAACGCCCCCAAGTCAGTGGAAGCGACACGTCGACCCACGCTATCCACTCACATTGAACAACGTGAACTGATATTTCTATGATCATCCATGAGGTAATCCCTCATAATCAGTTTTTACAGGGTTTTGAGAAATCAATGGCCAGTGCGAATGCCTAAGGTCTATCCAGCTACCTCGATTCCATCAGCAAGACATTCATTCTGAAACTGCGAAGCTTAAGTGCTCATCACAAAATAAGATGGCGCGCCGAATCCTTCTTATCAACGGTCCCAATCTCAACCTCCTCGGGACGAGAGAGCCACACATTTACGGGTCAGCGACGCTTGCGGATGTTGAGACGCATGCACGTGATCAAGCCCGCGCGCTAGGCATCCAGCTCGATACATTCCAATCCAACCACGAGGGTGCAATTATCGACCGCATCCAGGAGATCTCCAGAGCCAAGAGGGTGGACGACGATCAGGAGGCATTGGCGATTGTGATCAACCCCGGTGGTCTAACACACACGAGTGTCGCCATTCGCGATGCTCTGCTCGGAGTTGATGTGCCATTCGTCGAAGTCCATGTAACGAACATACATGGGAGAGAGGCGTGGCGTCATCACAGCTATCTCAGCGACAAGGCCGTTGCTGTGATTTGTGGTCTGGGCGTGTTTGGGTACACAGCAGCAATCGACTTTGTGGCAAGGCATCTTAAACCCAAAGAGGTAGCAAGGCTATGAGCTAGCGGCTACTCATTCAGCTCAAATTCTGGGATTCAAAGGCCACCAAAATCTGATAAGAATAGGCCTTCGGTTACAATGATGTAAGTATTCTAGACGGTAGATCTGCCAGCCCAACCTTCAGCTCCAGATCATGTACAAGTGTATGCCAAGATTGTGCCCCTCTTCTGGCCAGCTCTTCGGGGACATCAACATCACCATCGGACATGCGTCGGTTGAACAACTCTAAGCTGACCCATCCGCCAAAGCCTAGACTATGGAAGATGGCCACAGCAATATCTTGTACAGGCAGATAGGCTCCGTACTCTTTCTCCCCGTAGAACAATCTGCAGTTTCTGGACCAGCTCATTCTCACCGGTTGCGTAGCATTGTAAAAAGGATGGTCTTTGGTCAGAGGTTGTTCCAGGCGCTCAGCGTCGACGACCTGGACGTAGAAGACCTTCCGGACGTCAACCTCTACCACAAGGCGAGCGACGGACCGTCGCACGGCCTCATCGGCGTCAAGTGTTCGCCCCGTCAGTGAGGCCGGATCGGCAAAGATACGACCAGCAATGTTGAATGTGTCAAGGCACATGCCAAAATTAGGACAGTCGACGCGCCGCACAAGGTCCCAGCAGCGCTCCCAGGTATCCACACGCGTTCCCCAACACAGGCTCTCGTAGGCAAATCGGACAGGCGGCGAAGCATGCAGACCCATATGGGCAAGTTCGCGGAGGTCCTTGACCATGAGTGTCGCATCCTCGCTAACTTGGTCGGCAGGAAGGAAATTAGACGGGACTTGAATGAGATCGGTGCCCAATGCGTGCACGAGTTCGATCCACAGAGCCAGCTTCTGCAACCGGCGCTCGTGCTCGCTCCGATCTAGGAGACCCTCATAATGCATGAAAGGCTGCAAGCATACGACCTGGAGTCCTCTGTGATTGCACATCTGACGTATATGGCGAGCCGCGATTAGCTGAGCGTTTGCAGAGGGTTCTTGGCTGGCGCGCTGGTCCGAAAGAATGTGCTGGTCCATATTCGCTACATCAACCAGATCTTCATGAAACAGTTCAATGCCTTGGTAACCATACTTCTCTGCCATGTCCAACTTGTGGGCTAAGCTGTGACCGGCAAAGCAACGCCCAAGGGACATGGAGCTGATGGCAAGCTTGCAAGCTGCCATTTTGGAGCGTGATCGATGGTCGGTATTTACTCGAGGATTGTGGACACGGCAGCTGTAGTAGTTGTCGTAGTTGCTATTGTTCTGACGGTGGAAGCCACCATATATTACAGCCGGTGCGATGAAAATAAGATGGAGAGAGGAAACGATCAATCAAATATATGTCAAAATGCGGTAACGGATAGCCTGAGATAGACTGTCCAGATGGAACATAGGATGAAGAGCCGTGGACAGCGACAAGATTCGTACAGAAATAATGCAACTTCACAGGAGATTCTAGGCTGCCCCTGGATCCATATTGTTCAGCAAGTGGATCTCTGTGTAGTACAGTCACAGGACATTAGTTTGGTTACACTCCCCCATTTTTCACCAAAACTCAATTTTTTTGACAGCTGAAACTCAACAACTTTCCGTAGCAACTGTATTAGATTTTATATCCTAAGTATACTTAAGGCCCTTAAGGTCTATATTAAGCTTTCTTTTTATTTTTCCGATTAGTTTTATTAACTTAGGATGGTATTAATTTGTATGTTTTTGTCCCCACTAAATTTTGGTGGGTAACACAACTTTTTGGTGTTACCAAACTAATGTTTTAGTACTATATGACCAATCTTCCCACTAGCTACAGAATCAGAATTAGCGGATCAGCTACCGTATCTTTCGAAGCACTGAAACTAGAATTGGATTGCCCGCACGGATGAATGTACTTCGTTGGACGTGTGGCAGAGACTACTGTAGAATACGACTAGTTTAGCGCTAGCACCATATGAGTAGTAAGGGTATTCCTATTTTGGACATCGCCGTCTGGCGCATCTTACGCAAGGCAGGGTTCAGGAAGACGAAGCCGACTCCGGGGCCTGGATTGACGAAACAGATGAGGGCGGCGAGGCTTGAGTGGTGTCTGGAGCATAAAACCTGGACCTTCAACATCTCATGAAGTAATCACAGGGGTTGACGAACTTGCTAGTAAATTAGTCGTCTTAGCTTGATTAGCGTGGGATAGAACATTTGAAACGGACCTCTGTACCTTGTCGAGGATAAATGTTTTCGCTGAACGCGATCTGGGATGCCACGATGCCCCGACTTACGCAGAACCTAGCACGTTCTGGAAAGCATTGTTCCGCCTCATATCATGTGCTCCCGCAGTCTCTTCTGTAACGAAGCACCGCTCACCGCGTGCGTGCAACAGGCGCGACTTTTGTGCAAGTATGGCGCTTGCTCCAACCAGCGCCCCTCCATAACGTATACAACGGATTTGCAAAGCAAGAAATATATACTATCAATTTTGATTCGATGGTGGTGCTATAAACCTCACTATTCTAAGTCCCAGTCTTTTTCCTGTTGACAATCTATACAATTCATCCAGACGGAAATGGTCACTGCTACAGCCAGCAACAACGAGATGGCACAAGTCAGCCGCATTGATTTGCTCGATAAGCATGGCTATCTATTTGGGCAGAAGCTCGACGCGTCCTTGTCGCCCCTGCTGCACAGCGTTGTCTACCAGGAGCTCGGCTTGCGCTGGGAGCAGATTCGCCTAGATTCGACAGACAGGCAATTATTTCTAAGGTTGATTCGACATCCCAACTTCTACGGTCTGTACTAGCCTTTTTATGGAAACTTCGCAACTCGACTCACGGTTTCTCTCAGGCGCATCTGTCACGATGCCCCACAAAGTCTCGATCATGCAACATCTGGACGAACTAACTGATGAATGTCGAGATGTCGGCGCCTGCAACACTATCTTCGTCCGCTACATGCCCGACGGCCGGCGTGCCCTTTGTGGAACCAACACTGATGTTGTCGGGGTCCGGGAAGCTTTCCTCAGAAACGTGACTTGCCCAGGCACGGTTATAGAGGGTCGGCCAGCACTGGTCATCGGTGGCGGCGGTGCGGCTCGCTCTGCCGTGTATGCTCTCCGAAAATGGCTGAAAGCCACCGAGATATACCTCGTCAATCGTGACAGGCCCGAGGTCGAGGCCGTACTTGCTGAATGCTCAGAGCGCGGCTACGGCTATGGCCTGGTCCACGTCACCACGGTCGAGCAGGCCGAAATGCTACAAGGCCCTGGCGCTATTGTCGCTTGCGTTCCCGACTTCCCGCCCAAGACAGAGTCTGAGTTCGTCGCGAGGAGAATAGTTGAGGCTATGCTCCGCAAGGAGAGAAAGGGAGCCATGCTAGAGATGTGTTACAACCCAAGTACCCATACTGTCTTAACTGCGCTTGCCCAGTCAGCAGGCTGGCAGGTTATTTTGGGCACTGAAGCACTGATCTGGCAGGGCATCGAGCAAGTAAGCAGTCAATATCTGGCCATCTATCACTAAAGCCTAGGGTATGTTCGCTAAGAGAAGTTCCAACTAGGATAAATACTGGACTGGCCGTCAAGCACACGAGCTACCTGTCAAGCGAGTGCGAGACGTTGTTGCGGCGAAAGTAGCCCGGCGCTCAAAGTTATAGGTGGCTGTCAAAACCCCTAATCGATCTTTGAGGCTCAATCCTAGTGAGAGAAAGCGCCCTATGTGATATAGCGTGGGTCAGCTAGCAAGTTACCTGAGAGGAATTCCTGGAAATGTAATCTTGCCAAGAACCCCGGAGTCAATAGATGTAGTATTAGTCGATCAAGGGACGGGACTGGATGCCATCGAAAGCAGATGTAGCAATTGTTTTGCAACCCGCCTGCGGGATGGAATCCACCGGGCGTAAGACATACGCCACTGATTGTCAAAAGAAATGTTGTTCAACAAGCGGCCAATCAACCGGAGGCGACCGCCAACCAGATCCTCGATCTAATCTGTCATGAAATTTCTGTCTGACTAAATCAGCTAGATGATCCGTTTCAATCTGATAGATCTCCTCGCCATTTGAACGTGCGCGAATGACTAGCTAGTAGGTATTGCGCAAATGTCGACTTTTCTTCTGACATCCCATGGTGGTTGATCGGCTCAGACGAGTCATACATGGAACAAGCGAGCAACAGTATGTTATTCATCGCTGGTGAAATTCGTGCGAGAAGCACGAGGACACGGTCATTATCTTAGGTACCTAAAGATTATGCACCAAGTAATAAATGCAAAATCATTCGCTCTCACAGAAACGAGCACCACAACAGGTTTAAGCAGTTCCCGTACTACAGTGAGTCAGTGGAACTGTTAGCAGACGGGTTCTGGGCCCAGTCTTAGAGAATCTCGCGATCCAACTAAGGATACGAAGATGTAGTTCACGAGAGACTAGTTACAGAATCTACACAGACTCAGTCAGCAGCAACCCCTCTCAAAACTATATATTTACAACAAGTTCCCAGCCTTCTCATTCATCTCAATGATCAGACAACGTCGGCCCTCTCGACCTGATCAACATTGCCCTTCTCCTCGAGCGAAAAGTTGATTCCTCTGGCGTTTTGTCTGAACTCCTCATCTTCGAAACGAAGCTCCTCCATAATGACCTTGTTCGCATTCTGCACAGGTTTGTACTTGAAGAGACGGTCCATCGACTCGAGAGGAACCGACTTCGTTTCAGGAATCAGGAAGTAGACGAACACGACAGAAAGGATCATGAGGGAGGCAAAGAAGAAGTAAACCCCGTACGACATCTTCAGAAACATCTGAGGCGTGAAGCGAGAGATGATGAAGTTCCAGAACCAGTTGTTCGCTGCTGCTGAGGCCTGGCCCAGACTCCTTGTGCTTTGACTGAACATTTCCGAATTGATTACCCATGGCGTCCCATTCCAGGATGGCGTGTAGAAAGCCGTCCAAAGGTAGAAGAAAAAGATGGCAGCGATGCCGCCCGACGAGAGCTGCGCACCGGTGCCCTGGGGGGTACCTGCAACCTTGATATACGCTCCAATGAACCACATGCACAGCGATCCACCAACAGCACCGGCAATGAGCAGCCGCCGGCGCCCAAAGTGGTCGACAAGGTAGAGAATCCACAAGAAGGTAAAGCACGTCTTGACCACTCCGAAAAGGCCGGTGGTAAGGAGGGCAGTGCTCGTCCCTTCTATCCCGATACTCTTAAAAACGGTCGGGCTATAATAATTGATAGCATTGATGCCGGACCCATTCTGCCAGAGAAAGAGCATACCTCCGAGAAAGAAGCGCCATTGGACCTTTCTCTGCTTCAGAGCAAGAAATGGCTTCCAAAATCCAGCTCCAACCTCGTGCCGATAGCGTTCGAGTTCTTGGTCGATGGACTGGACCTCCTCAACCAGGTAGATGTCAGTCGCCTCAAGTTTACGCAACCAGCAAAGGGCTCGCAAGGCTTCCTCGCGACGGCCTTTGGAGAACAGCCAGCGAGGAGACTCCCTGATCCAAAGGACACCGACGAGTAACAGACCAGCGGGAATGAGCTGGATCGCGAAAGGGATAAGCCATTGTTTTCGACTTGGTTGCAACGTTTGTTGCACGCCATAGTTGATCCAGAAACCGATTAAGCCACCAATTTGCCAGCCCAATTCATAGATACCGACCAATCGGCCGCGGATTGCAGGAGGTGATAACTCGGATATGTAGATGGGAACCAGACTGGATGCTCCGCCAACCCCAAATCCTGCCATTACTCGGCCACCAATAATCGGGCCCAGGCCCCTGCCACTGTTGGCCGCCAGCATTGTAGCTGAACCCACGATGAAGATCAGGGCAAAAATGAAGAGAGACTTGCGGCGGCCGAGAAAATAGCTAGTCCCATATGCACTCAGGCTACCAAAGAAAGCCCCGGCTTGATACACAGAGACTATATTGGCTTGGAGCAATGCGAGCGCATCTTTGCTGTAGGAGGCGAAGTGGAATTCTTCCATAAAAGAGGGTAGAGCTAAGGTAGTGCCAATGAAGGCAGAGTCGTATCCAATCATGCATGAAGCAAACGACGCGATTGCAGCACAGGCATAGACACGCCAGTTGTACACGGCCTTTGGTGTCGGCCTGTCCTCTTTCAGAGCAAATAGCGTCATGTTTACTCTGAAGCGCTCGCTATGGCGACAAGAAGTGGTCAGAGGAAGAAAACAATAAAATGGGAAGAAATGGAACGATAGCTAAATTAGATATTCGAATGGATGCTCTGAAGTGTTTAAGCTGTATAGGCCCCAGATTTGAGTACGTATGTGACTGGACGGATATCTATTCTTTCTGGCCGGGCTGGAACGACGACAGTTTTCTGTGGGGAAGAAAGGTCGGGGAGCCTGGCCCTCTCGTGCGATGGGATTGGAGCTACGGCTTCAGGGTGCTACTAACCAAATCGCATCCAAGGCAAGTTGCCCGGCAAATTAAAAGGCCTCGTACATCTGAAGGATTTTGGCCCAGATCGTTGGCTATAGCGTTTCCCCACCATTTTCGTCCATTCGGACGCGCAGCTATCCTTGGGCGACCCCAGACAAGATGACGCAACCGCGCGGCAGGGTGCTCCTTGCCGCGGATGAATCCTTATCCAACGAGGCTGCACGCGAGTGTTCTGCCATTTGCCGTTTGATCATCAAAGCAAGATGCATCGAGAGACATACACCTCGATTCTGAAGCTCACCAGCCGTTACCAAAGACGTGCATGATCGGGTAGCTTTTAATTGCAATGCCCTGAATCGTATTGAAGTTGGAAGTTCAGGGTAATGCTGCGAAGTCACCATAATTCCCATAGCTTGAGCTATCGATTGCGAACCTTTGTGCGATTTCAGTCGTTTTATCAAGGCTCCTGCTCGGCGATTTTATTGAGTCTGGGCTGCAGTTGTGCTAGATTTGACCGTCCTGAGTCATCGCGGTAGGACCTGAAGACCTCACGTCGCATAATTCGTCGGGGCGCTCGGCGCCCTGTGAAAAGTTCGAATTGAGCAAAGCCTTGTTCGGGCAGAAGATCCAAGCCATCCATGGTTACCCAACCTTTGGAACCCTTCTGACGAAACTGTTGAAGTAACGGGCTATCTAGTGTCTTGTAGGCAAGCTCAACCATAACACCTCCCGTAGGGCTGTTGAGCCATTGCATGGGGAGAGTAAAGTCTGGTGCTGGATTGGTACCAATGCTATGAGTTGGAATACATGACACAATCATTGTCGGAAATCGGAATTCGGTTGGCCATGGATCAGTTCGAGACCGGAATATATGGAATTTGGTATCGTTTTCGTCGTCATTGCTGAGTAGACGGAG
Source organism: Bathelium albidoporum (assembly GCA_021031095.1). Classification (NCBI taxonomy): domain Eukaryota; kingdom Fungi; phylum Ascomycota; class Dothideomycetes; order Trypetheliales; family Trypetheliaceae; genus Bathelium; species Bathelium albidoporum. The sequence goes on from JAGFVP010000080.1 coordinate 60,241, forward strand.
CCCATTGCTCGAAAGCAGCCTTGTGAAGTGCGAGACCAATTTCGCTGCATTGGTTGACGTCCGATTGTAGACAGCAATATTTTTGACGCCCAGCTGGAGCATCGAGTAAACAGCCGCTCTTGCCATGCCGCCAGCTCCAATCACGAGGCCACAGCTTGTGGGCCTGACAGCATTCGCGGGAGAGAGACCTCGACGGATGCATGCTCGTATGCCGATCCAGTCTGTATTTTCGCCATAGAGAGCTTGCACGGGCCCTGCGCGGTTTCTGGCATGGAAATAAAGAGCATCATTGGGCAGACTCCCATCCCCATTGAGACGCCGTACTGGCAACAAGGTATTCACAGCGCCAATGGCCCTTGCATGGTGACTGAGTGAATGAGTCAAGCAGATTATTTCGACCTTGAAGGGCAAACCGACCGAAGCTCCGGCAAAGTGTGGATCGGTAACGATCTCCTGGAGGCTATTCATAGAATTCGTCGAGAACGGCTCGTAGTGATGAGGGATACCGCAAGCTCTGAGGGCTGCATTGTGCATAGCAGGAGACAAGCTGTAATCGACGTTGGCGCCAAACACATATAGCTTCATGGGATCGTAAATGAAGGACGAGTAGAGGGCACGAGTTGCCTGCAACGCCGATACCGATGGGACAGGCGAAGCGGCACCTGCCTTCATCCAGGCTTGGTGGCCAAGCCCCTCAGGGGCTACAGATGTCAATATCTGATTGAAACATGCCGAATTCCGTCCTAGACGTCCAGAATTGTACGCGATCAGTGGCAACTTTGGCCCATGAGACTGGCTTGCAGCAGCATCAATATGCCGGACATCAAAGTTGTCACCCACTTCTGATGCCGGCCTTATCAGACGGACCAAATCACAGCCCAGGCGTCCGGCCTTTTCATAATATAAGCACCAGGAAGAGTCAGTCCAGGGCGGCGCGTCGGCCCCAAGCTGCAGATTGGCTGCGATTTTTGATGCACTCCTTAATTCCACAATACGAGACAACACGCTCTCGTCTAGACGCAAATCAACCGAGAGATACTCGGGAGCTAAACGCAGGCCGTGGACGATATAGTCGAGGTAAACGGTCCTCCAGGATTCAATAGAAATGGCAGCGTCAGGGCAGAGGACGTGAAAGAATATTGGGATGACGGTGCTTCTCCTGACTTTGCCCAGGACTTGGCTGATCTCACTCGCACGGCGTGGGCGTAGTTGATTGGGGCTTTCCTCATCAGAGGCTGTCTGCATGATGAGGTCTTCAACTACAATCTCTATAGCGTCAGCGCCAGCCTCGAGCTCTTCAATATCTATCTCGTCCGCCAAAAGCGCCGAAAGAGGAATGGAAAGGGCATAGGTAAAAGGACGTCGTTCGGTGGGCACAGCAGCCAGAGGAAAGGCTGACTCGACAAATGGGATGGCACCCTTGGGTAGGATCAGGGAGAGGAATTTAAGAAAGTGGCGTTCCGCGCGCTTCAGGGTTAGATAGGGGGTAGCAATTCTCTGATCAGACTCCTCTAGCGGTGCATTCTCGCCGTGTGAAACAGGTTTCTCTGTCACATTAAAGAACTCGAATTGAGTGCATACGCGAAAAACTGAGGCACTCGCATCAAGCAGAGGCTGCAAGTCGGAATCATCCCTGACTCTCAGATGTTGCCGGACAGCCCTAGCATCACGGAGGATGTAAACGAGTACGACAGTACCGTTTAGATGCCTAAGGATAGCCTGGATACTGCGATCCGTCCAAGAGCATACGATTATTGTGTTCTTTCTGTATTTCTCCAACGTGAACCGCAGAACGTTGGACTGGCGACTCTGATAACCGGCGATGCCATGAGACTTCTTGTATTCGGAGCTGGAGAGGCCAGTGACGTCGTGGAAGGCTCTTTCCGTATCGATCACCTTCCGCTTCAGCGCGGTGGAGGCAATGATGGCAAGAGTCGATTTTCCAGATCCACGGACACCAGTAATTACGATTGAGGCGTCTACACCGAATTGCGTCGTCCGGGTCACTGCTTAAAGATAACGATCAGCCCGTCGTCTATCAATGCTGCAAACCACCGCACTTGGGTCGGCAGGGGAAGCAACTACCTACTAATATGATTTTGCTGCGCTTCAGCGATGGAATCAGTCGACGCCCCAAGCGAAACTCTTCCCGTCCGGTCTTGGCCCTTCGGAATAGGTATTGCCAGGGCAGACGATGCTGGTGGTTGACCGTCCAGAGGCATGGCCATGGTCGCAAAGGAACGCTTCACCCCAGTAACGACTGACGCCATGATATTTGCCTTTTCGTGCTTCCTAGCTTAGCTACCGGTCCTCATATGCGAAGTTGTAAGCAACGTCAGTGGCATCGTCACGACAATTTCTTGGCTTGTTCATTGAAAGGACGGCTCGAGAACGAACAACTTCGTCCACTCGAGGCTCACAGCTTGACAGCGTGAAATTGATGGGCTCACTGCCATGAAGTCTGGAATTTCATGACCTTCAAGCGATAGCTGTATTTAGTGGCGTCGAAAATTGAGTGTTTTCTATTTCACCCCACCCAGGCGACAAGTCAAGCGTTCGTTGTCTGCGTGGCTTGGTGGAAAAACACTCAACCACCCATTCCCCGCCCCTTTTTCCCCGCATTTCCTTCAGTGCTCCCTATAGCATCTTTTTAGTAAAACAACGACGACCGAAAAAGCCATCTGGATGCCCAATTCAACCTCCATAGGCGATTCTGCCTGGGTTGTCTGAACTCAATCGCACACACGGTCCATCATACCTCAGCACGAGCAGAGCTTGGGAAGCAGCAATGCACTGGCATTGTCGTCGGTGGGTTCATCCTCTAAACATTATTGTCGTAGTCGCTAAATCACCTCTCTAGCCACTGCCCACCGCTCCTGCCCCGATTGCTGCATCAGCTACAACTAGCACCAGACTGCGCCGAGATGGCCAAGGCAATGTGCCGATGCCTGACAATCACACTCCGATGATCCCATCAAAGCGAAAAGCTACCGAGGCCAGCAGTCATGGCGATACTACACGCAATAATTCGGTCACACCGGCTCCAGTGAAGCGTCAGAGAGTGACGCGTGCCTGCGACCAGTGTCGTATTGCGCGTGAAAAGTGTGATGGCACCCAGCCCAGATGCTTCCCCTGCGTATCGCAGGACAGGTCTTGTACCTACGAAGCCAATCCTCGAAAAAGAGGCGTTCAACCTGGCTACATTCGTTCTCTCGAAATCACCCTGGCTTGGATCTCTGAGAAAGTCCCTGCTAGCGGAGAAGCGTTCAACCTGTTCCTCACCCAAAATGATGGTCGGGGCCAGAAGCTATTGAATGGGCAGGCGAGCGCGAGCGCCGACCAACTACTCGCGAAATGGAGGGAGAGCAAGATGCTCAGAGACATAGATCGCGTTCTTTCCGGCGTCGAGCCTCCATCGCCCGTCCGTGAGAGGCTCTCGCCTGTTGGAGACCTTAGCAACAGGAACGACGAGGCTGAGAGACCCGCATTGGAGCCGCTTAACTTGGATGAACCAAGGCCCACAAATTCCCAAGATGCTTCTCCTAACTTTTCTCGTGGAAGTCATTCCTGCCATTCGACAGGACGACCGTCCACTATCCTCGACGATCACCCTCCAGTCGTCGCCCCAGAAGGGCATAAATCATTGCGTTCGAGCCCTGCGGAACAGCCTCCTGGTTATCAGCGCCTGAGACTACCATCCAACCATTGGCGTCTACTAGATATATACTTCTCATATACGCATTGCTGGTTCCCCATTCTCGAAAAACAAGGCCTATTCCGGACGTCGTACTCATATCCCAAACAGGGTCTTCTGCTTGATCCTTCGGACCCCTCGTGCGCCGCGCATGCCGAGCTATGGAGCGCTCTGGCTCTGGCATCACTCCAAAATGTGGCAAGCTCAAAGTCTTCGACCCTGACAGACAGAGAGCAAGGCCAAGATGCTGTCAGTCCTAGCCGAGTGTACGAAATCGCTCGTGGTCTAATCCCCTTAGATGCGGGGCCATTTCAAATTCAGCACACTCGTGCACTTTTGTTGTTAGCTTTGGTGAACATAGGCCGAGATAGCTTGAATTCTGCTTGGATTTTGGTTGGCTTAGCGATCCGAATACTCCTCGGTCAAGATGCCCCTCAGCAGCCAGGCAGCCAGCAACATCAACCAAGGCGCCAGTCCGCACTGGCCGCTTGTTTCATTTTGGACACACTGATTGCAATTCGTTGCAACAGATTGCCGCAGTTGAAAGCCGAAGATCTTGCCGAGATCTCTCCATTGCTGGAAAACGATGTCGAGGAATGGGAGCCATGGAGGCCATGCGAAGGATTCGGTGCTGGGGACGGATCACCACATTTTTCCCGGAGTCCTGCATACTGCCTCAGTACCTTCAATCAATTGTGCCAGATATTCAGGGTCATAGGCAGTGGAAGACTGAACACGGGCGAGGGCCAGAACGTCACCTCGATTATCCAGTTACGCCAAGCCATAGAGCCTTGTCCGCGGTTTAACAATTTTGTCACAAGCTCAAATCTCGACCATGCTTCCGTTCCGTCGCCGTATGTCATCCGAGTCGTATTATTATGGGCTCACGCCCTCCTTGGTAGTGGTGTGGAGACCGTTCAAGGCCCTCTTATAGATACAGTCGAGCAATATCTGGCGAATTTTGGCGCGTGCGGTGCGCCACCTTTCTTCGCGGTCTGCTTGCTTCCCTTGCTCAACGATAAAGGAGACCCCGTTGCGTCCACTGAACGGCTAGCTGGGCTCCGGGCCTTGCTCCTATCGATATGGAACCACGCAGCACAACCCTATCGGGTTTCGGACGAGAGACAGTCAGATGCCATGGCGCAGTGTACGGTAGTCGCACAGGATAGACCTCGAAGTCACGGTATCTCAGCAGCGATCATACCATCCTTAGCCTCTTCTGCCCCGATCGAATCATCGTTCTACCCCAGTCCTGCCACATCTACTCGGCCGCCTCTAATTCACGGTTCATACGCAGGCCTTGACTCACCTCACATGCCCACCGATCACCTACGCTCCAGCATGAGCTTGGCTCCATCATCATCCAAAATGCCCTGGGAAATGAATGGCAATAGGTCAGCCGCGACCGACGGTCCCACCGTCGATCATTTCTTTGCACAGCAACAACAAAACACGGAACAGCACACATTCACTGATGCGTCGGTGGACTACGATGCCATGCTTGACGATCTGGAATTAGTTGGCTCCGCTGGAAATCCAGAAACTGATGCTCAATTCATGACTAATCTGGGATTTGGCCCTGGCCATGGGGTTACGGACATTCTGTCGCGCGAGTTTGGCGCTATATGGTAGTTGAAGTCTTTGAAATGGCCACTGTAAATTTTGTTATTTTTATTAGGTTGTATGCGAAAATTGCCTCTCAGACGGTGCCATGACTAGGACAAGACTGGATGTTTCAGGTTCCACGGAACATGAGTCGTCACAGGCTAACATGTGTGGCTCCAATGGGTGATTTGATTCTTTTGATGGGGTGAAAAAAGCGAGAGATTCCACCTTGATACGTTTACGCATACAATAGAAAGTAGCTCTGAAAATTTCTGAAAAACGAAGTTGCTCTTTAGTGGCCTCAGTGTCAATCGAGATATAGGCATTTGATGAAGTCCAGGAAAACCCCCAAAAGGAGGAAGATATTATAGGATGTTGTGGGTTTCCTCTTAAAATATAAGCCATGAGGATGTGGTTCTGCTGTTTAGTATAGAATACAGTAAATTAATCACCTGCACGGTAAGGTCAATACGAATGTTTGACCAGTCGTGAAACGAGAAAGTAGCTTAAGAGGCTTTTAATCAATTCACCCATGGATCAGGCAATCTTACAGCAGAAGTTTGACGATCAAATCATTCAAGGCGGCGTGACGGCAAAATGTCCTGCAAAATGACATCGAAGCTCCGCATCTCGAGCTCTATAACGCAACCTTAAGAGCCTCACAATGCCACCCCACGTCATGGCAATATTCTATCGTCCCTCTCGGAGCAACGTGTGAGGAAGCTCATTGCTTGAAAAGATGTCAGTTCGGTGCTCAATTAGCAGCAACGCTGCAGCTCACTACATCAAACCCTCTCTGTTGCGTTGCTCTAATCCCAGACTCTCGTCCCGGACATTACTAAATAAGCGCCATTATGCAACTGGCCAAGACCAAGATAAGTCATTCAGAGGACAGCTCTACGAGAGCACGGCACAACGTGTGCAACGCGAGCAGGCAGAACAGGCACGTTTCGCGGACAAACAAGGTCGAGGCTCTGGCAGCACCATCTCCGTGCTCGTAGCAACGCTTGGTAAGAATTGAAATATGTACTGGCCCTCTCAAGCATCCAAACGGAAAGCTCATAAAATGCAGGTGTGGCTGTGGCAGGGTATGTTGGCTACTCAGTCGGCACCTCTCGCACGAAACATAAGTCCACCGCTTCCACTGCCCCTCTCTCCGACGCAACCCCCCCGCAACACGACACCTCCAAAGACAACCTGCAAGCAGCATGGACGGACCTCGTCGCCATCGTCGGTGCCGACAACGTCTCCACCGAGCCTGGCGACCTCAGCGCGCACTCGGGCTCGGATTGGTCCAGCTACCCCACCCTGTCCTCGGACGTCCCCTTCGCCATCGTCAAGCCGGTCTCGACGGAGGAGACGAGTAGAATCATGCAGCTCTGCCACCGACGCCGCATCCCCGTGACTGCATACTCCGGCGGCACGAGCTTGGAAGGGCACTTTGCCTCGACCCGTGGCGGCATCTGCCTTGATTTCAGTCGCATGGATAAGATTTTGGATATTCACACGCAGGATCTGGACGTGGTGGTGCAGCCGGCAGTCGGTTGGGAGGGTCTGAATGAGGAGCTCACGAAGCAGGGCCTGTTCTTCCCGCCGGATCCTGGTCCGGGTGCGATGATTGGGGGAATGGTGGGGACGGGGTGTAGTGGGACGAACGCATATCGCTACGGGACGATGAAAGATTGGGTAATTGGACTGACGATGGTGATGGCGGATGGGACGGTGGTAAAGACGAAGCAGCGGCCAAGAAAGAGCTCGGCGGGGTATGATCTGACGAGAATGTTTATAGGCAGTGAGGGCACACTGGGCTTAGTCACAGAGGCGACGCTGAAAGTGACGGTCAAGCCACAGAGTGAGAGTGTGGCAGTGTGCAGCTTTGGCACGATTCGGCAGGCTGCAGAATGCGTGTTCAAAGTCGTCGGGAAGGGTGTTCCAATTGCAGCGATTGAAATCCTGGACGACAAACAGATGCAATTCATCAACGAGGCTGGGATGACAAGCAAGCAATGGAAGGAAGCACCGACGTTATTTTTCAAGTTCAGCGGAACTCCAGCTGCAGTGAAAGAGAATATTGGTATTGTCCAGGGTATGGCAAAGGCCTGTGGGAGCAAAGCTTTCGAATTTGCGAAGAACGAGGATGAGAGGGCAGAGCTCTGGAGTGCCCGAAAGGAGGCTCTTTGGAGTACAATGGCACAAAAGAAGGAGGAAGGTGATCACGTATGGACGACCGACGTCGCGGTGCCCATAAGTAGACTGCCCGAAATAATTGAGATGACCAAAGAAGATATGAGCAAGAGTGGCCTGGTGGGAAGCATCGTTGGACATGTGGGCGATGGCAATTTTCACAGTAAGTCCCGGCCCTTCACCTTCGAACTCAAAAATTGACCGTTGGAAGCTATTCTCCTGTATAATGACAAAGAGCATGATGTCGCTGAAGGCGTAGTGCATCGTATGGTGAAAAGAGCAATCGAGATGGAGGTCTGTCTGGACTCTGGGCGAGAATGATGTGCAAAAGCTGACCAATGAATTCAGGGGACTGCAACAGGAGAGCATGGTGTTGGCATGGTGAAGCGAGATTATCTTGAGCATGAATTGAGTCCGTCTGCCGTTGATGCCATGAGGAAGGTTAGTATTATCGCAGTTTGAGCCTTACACAGGAGCAGGAGCTGATGAACTGGGAAACGCAGCTTAAGCAAGCCTTTGACCCACTGTGTCTTCTGAACTGCGACAAAGTTGTTCGAGTGCAGACGCCCAAACCCGGGGAAGTCCAGGAATGGTGAGTGCGAAACGATTGCTATTGCAGTCTTAAATCACACCATTCATTCTCATGTTTGCGGCTTCCTCGCGGGGACGGACTGCTTGGCGAACGGTAAGCGATAAAGTCTTCTAAGCTATCTTGATACCCATCAATCACAGCTAAGACAGCTCTTGGAGGGAAAGCGGAGATTGCATCAAAAATAAACAGGGTATATCAAAAGTAATGTGATAGGCCTTGGAACTTAGTCGCAGGGGCTCTCATCAAGATTACAGCTCTTCCAAAATGAGACTGATTTGAATCTTGGGATCTACCTGCTAAGACCTACAACCTCAGTGAGGGACAGCTTGGTCTGATTGGCTACCCGGACCTTGAAATTCCTATTTGATATTCCCTAGTGCGTTGTTAGGCTTACATGCCTTGCTTTGCATGACTTAGGGCTGGTGCGTTTGGCTGAAAATGGTGCCAAAATCATCGCCCACCAATGAGCAACACAAGTCACGAGATCCCTAAGAAGATCAACTTGCAATGTGTTGTGGCACGAAGATTTGCCCTTCCACCAATTTACCGAGTCTGTAACTTCCGTCATAGCCAGCAACATGCCGCCTGAAGAGAGAATGCTTTATCGTGCAACTCTTCTTCCTTGCAATATGTTGGGCGACATATCGCACTCAACACATATCTCTCTCGTGAATTTCATGCATTGGAATCAGATACATACTGTTGCCTAAAACGCACGGTTTTTATCGATCTACAGAGCCTACAGGAAAACTAACACAATTGACGACACGAGGTGCTATCCAGGCGTGTCGAGATAGATGAACACACTTGAAGCCTTAGTCAGCTACCTTCCTTACACTGTTCCAAGCGAGAACTTCCAAAAACCAACGTCAGCCTCATCTTGCCAGCGCAAAGTTTATTTTCACCGCAATTCCGACCCATTTCGGCCGACTCTAAAGGCACCATCAAGGGAGCATCGGTAGCGGGCAGAAAGTCAGTAGCCGCCACCAAGGAAGGCGCCACAGCGGCCGCATTTCCCGCGCGACGGCGACGGCCCCCGGCTCGTTGCCATGAATAGCGAAGAACCTCCCGGGCCCAGAGCTACCCAAGGTATGTAGAAAAGAACGAGACCAGCTGGATTTGCGAAACAAGCTAATGGCGTTGATCAGCATGTGTTACATGCCGTCGACAGAAGCGGAAATGCGACAAGGCTCTGCCAGAATGCGCTTTGTGCCGGTATGCGCCCATTCGAGGCCGATCAAGATGATCCCGCGTCACTAATAGTATTCAGACGCATTGGCCGTCCGTGCGATTACGAAATCCCGTCTCAGCATTCTGTGGATAAGGATGACTTTGATTCCCTACAGCAGAAGGTACTTGATCTTGAGGCAAGACTAGCACAGTCAAGGGGGTGCCGCAACGGCTTTGAAGATAGGGCTCGAAACGGATCCATTTCAAGCACCTCTTCAGTTTCCCCCCCTACCCTTTCCCCAGCAGCATTGAATCCTCCTACGAGACTCCAGTCCGCTAGCAATGGCTGGAAGTCTTCGTCGGTCTTTCCAAGCTTGTTCTTCCTCGATGCTGATGCATTCGAATATGGAAGATTCACAGTCCAGAAGCCGAATATGGTAGGATCCATTACGGATCTTCTCTTGCACACTTACTGACCAGATTTGCAAGACTATACCTGCCGAAGTGCTAGAATACTTGGGAGATAGTACCGCAACGACCGAACTTTTAGAAAGATACTTCACTACCACGCACTTGTGGATGCCAATTGGTAAGTATGCTCCGATTTGGGTGAGAGAACAGTTTCTGACCTATGACAAGTCTCCAAAATGCGCATCTATCAAACACTGTCAAATCCTCTGATGGACAGAGGAGCGGATATGGCTCTCCTCTTCCTCACCATGAAATTGCTGACTCAGACACCTCAAATTTTCCTGCCAAAACCTGAAACGACGCTCTACCACGCAGTAAAGCAGTTCTTAGCAAGCCTCGAGTCTAATAATGTATATTCAATCCACGTTATTCAGGCCACCATTTTGCTTGCGGTGTATGAGCTCGGCAACGCCATCTACCCTGCTGCTTACCTCACCATTGGCCACTGTGCTAGAATGGGCCATGCTATGGGTCTGAACAGCAAGAAAAACACGCCATTGATGATTCCCCGATGCAGCACATGGACCGAGCAGGAAGAAAGGCGCCGGGTCTGGTGGGCGATCGTCATCTTGGATCGCTTTGTGAATATTGGCAACCCTCATCATCCATTTGCCAGTGAAGACCCACCGCTTGAGACGAATCTCCCAGTAGAGGACGAGGCGTGGGATAGAGGAGAAATGAAGGCGAACGAATTGATCTTTGTATCCTCATCAACCTCGGCCAAGGCGGGGCCTTTTGCAAGAACGTGTCAGGCCTCGCATCTGCTCGGAAAGGTTCTTCGTCACATCAACGACACGGACATGGAACTGGACTTCCGTTTCGAGCAGGCCAATCAGCTCAATCGGACTGTACGTGCCTTAGCTAACCTGTTACCGGACGAGGCGTGGGAAGAAGATATGACGAGTGGACCGACGTTATGCAATGCCATGGCAATATGCTACACGGCGCTTCTGCTTCTCTACGATACATATTCTTGTACAGATTCGTCTATCCCAAAAATGTCAGCTGCCCACCTTGAGATCCAAGAATCAGCCATCAATGGGCTGAAAGAGATCTCGGGGGAGGTGCTGCGGTTCTGCAGGCGTCTGAGATCTTTCCTGGATCTCAACGGCCTTGCAAAACTGAGCCCATTTGTTGCGGATTGTTTGTACCAAGCTGCTGCTAACTATAGCTGGTATGTAAGGGAAAGCGCGGACCAAGACTGTTTGGCCAAGCTGCAGGAGATCAAGTCTGTTCTTGTGATGATTGAGCCTCAATGGAAAGTTGCAGGTGAGTGAGGATCGAAGCAGGACAGGAATCTGAAGCACCCTTTATCTAATCAGACCACAGGGGAGTACCTAAAAATCACTGGGGCGTCGGAGGCCAGTTATGTCTGAGAAGGATGTGGCGGCTAGCATATGGCGCGTGGATCTGTCATGACTGTCTGTATGTCCAACTGTGCATGGGTCATGTACTTTTAACTTCCTTCACCAAAAATCGTGTCTGATATTAATATACTGTCTTTGATGTATCTATGATCGCACAGGTAGTGATGTTGGCTACCTGGGTAAGGTAGGGTGGGTAAATGGCCAGGTCGCTTGAGCCCTACGCCCCAGGCCCCCGGCTTTTCAGGCCCCCAGGCGCATGTAGCCTCGCACGCATCTTTTTGCTCTGCTGCCCTCTCGCGCCTCTTCCGGTGCCAGGGGTGCCAGGGGTGCCTGGGGTGGCGTGGATCGCTCCGCTGTCGCCATTCCTAACTTGATCCGGTGCTGATCGCCTAGATAACGCTGTGTCTGACCTCCAAAATATATTTGCTTTTTGTTTAAGGACAAAGCGGGCGACTGAAAGACCTCCTCTCTTCCGCCGCAGCTGTCGTACTGAAATCGTCATCGCCTTCCGACGCGTCTCCAGCAGAGTTCAGAAGTGCAGTAGCCGCTGCCGAAAGCTTGCGCCTCTCGAGCATTCCTCCCCGCCCCTATACCCCTGTTAGTCCCAGATCCTCATCGGCTGCCTTTCCGTGCGTGCAACGTCTCAACGTTGCTCGCTGTCTTTCTTTGTGTGGTTGACAGAGTGCTTGTTGCGATGCTGGAGCTTGCCCTCTGGCGGCAGGCACCTTTCCCTTCTCGTCTACTGCCTTGGCCTCTATCCGACTTTTGCACCAGCGTTCATGCACAATCCCAGGTCCATCTTTACAGCACCTCGAGATTTCACCAAACAGCCCACCGACACCTCCACCCAACCCAATGCTCCCGCTCTCGCCCGCCGGCGTAGTACTCCTGATTCTCGATCATCGCTCAAGGTTTCGGACCAAATAGATGCTTCTCGAGCCCCGCCGAACACCTTGGCGCGACATCATTCCTTCCAGAGTCCGAGCAATCAGATATTCGTCGACCGTGGATCATGGAACCACCAAGCGCCGTCTAGCCCATTGACGACCCGGGACAATCCTCTACCACCTCCTCCTCGACCTGTCCCAAGAACCGGAGATTCCCCGAGAACGCCCCAACCGGTGGGGAAAAAACGTTCTCGCGCCGTGGCCTTGGGTGGCGAATTCAAGGAACCGAGCAGCGAACCGAACCTTAAGAGCATTCGTGTCGGCCTCGGTCCTCGCCATTCTCACAATCGTTACAGCATTTCGGGTCTCGACCGCAACCCTGAACCTCCTTCGCCCCTCTTCTTTTCCCACTCGCCACGGCCCCGTCCCGCGTTGCCGCCGCGCTTCTCAAGCTCTGAAGCGGCTGCCAGCATGCTGACCAAGGCGAAGGAAGTGACGGGCATGAAGACTGTTCACCTCGCGCGAGGTGTGCTTGGGGCGAGCAGTCCGCCGTCAGCACGGTCAAGGCAGTCTATCGACAGGGCAAGCATAGACACATTGAGCACTTCCGGAAGGATGTCGCCAGATAATACACTTGAGCAAGAGGATGCGACTAGAGTGCTGGGTCAGATTGGCGTATTGGAGCTGCTTGAACAAGATCAAAGACCTACGTTCATTATTGACGTCAAGGACAATGCCAATTATGGCTCGGGCCAATTACAGATAGTCTTTGCCAACTCGTCCTTGCGGGCATGTTCAGGATTGCTGGATTTTATTTCAGGCAAAGAGGAACCCGATGCTAGTAGCAATAGCGACTCAACAACTACGTGGACCCATTTCAAGACGTGGCTGCTGAGCGCAACAACTCGTGGAGAGATACTAAATGTCTCTCTACCTCCTTTGAAATATGTAGGCATTTGGTGGTCATGCTCAACGTTACGAAGACGTCTACGCGTCATAAGCGGAAAATATCCTTCAGTGGCGACTGACGGCACCGCACTGGCGCAAATTCCGAAAGGAGAGATTTCTGGTATAACGTCTTTGTCGCAGTCTGAGGCGTCAGCAGCGACAGCGTCGGCTATTCTTCAGACCAACTATACCGAGCCTGAAGATTACTTCGGAGATGCGGCCTCAACTCCAAGAGAAACAGTACATCCAATTCCTGAGAAGAACGAAATAGCGCCATCCATTGAAGTCCCTGGAGCTCTACACCTCGATGCCCTAAACGGGATAAAAAGCAAATCAGAATCTGACATTTCCGAGACTCTTGAGTCCAATCCTTCTGCTATCAATGAGTTTGTTCTCTGTGCTGCAACAGCGGGCAATGTTGACGATTTCCACAGTCCCGAACGTCAGGTAGGCTTCTTCGACTGGACCCGCCTTCCCGATTCAGCGGACCTGCCGCAGCATGTTCAGTTCGCACGCAGTATTGACTGGGCTTCGACCAGTCTGGGTCCAATGGACACTTGGCCTCCAGATCTCCGGCAAATGAGCAATCTCATCATGGCATCACCACATCCAGCAGCCATGTATTGGGGCAACGATCTCGTTGCGATTTACAATGAAGCATACGTTTTACTGGCTGGACAGAAACACCCTAGGCTCATGGGACAACCTTACTCCGAAGCATGGGCGGAGATCTGGAGTGAAGTGAAGGAAGTCTTTGCCACAGCCAGGGACACAGGTGAAGCGACAATGAAGGTAAGTGGACTCAATCCGTGGGGTGTGCCTTGCTCAATTTTATTCAGGACGACGACTGTCTCTTCATCAAAAGAAGCGATTACTTAGAAGAGACGTACTTCTCATGGTCAATCATTCCAATGGTGGGTGGCGATGGCACCGTGATGGGACTTTACAATCCCGCCTTTGAAAAGACTCGGAGAAAAATTGCTGAGCGGCGCATGCTCACTTTACGCGAAGTTGGCGAACGGACAGCGACGGCACGTGACATAAAGACTTTCTGGCAGCAGGTCCTGCAGGCATTAAAGTATAATGAATTCGATACACCATTTGTCCTTTTGTATTCCGTATCAGACGAGCCAGACAGCGATTCGGCATCCATGAATTCCAGCAGCATCTTTGGAACGAGGCAGTGCATGCTCGAGGGCACCTTGGGAGTACCTGAAGGCCATCTATCTGCTCCTAACCAAATCGACCTCAGATCCGGCATGGAAGGCTTTGGCCCTGTATTTCGAGAGATTATGAAGACTGGAAAGCCAGTCGTACTTGACGTTGGCTCGGGAGACCTGCCAGGCGAGCTTTTGGAGGGCATTGATTACCGTGGATTTGGAGATCCTTGTCGCTCAGTGGTCGTTTGCCCCATACAGCCAACCACACAAGAAACTACTTTAGGATTCCTGGCAGTAGGCGTAAATCCACGGAGGCCTTACGATGATGACTACAGCCTATTCATTGGGCTACTGAGTCGACAGTTGGCTACTTCTCTTGCTTCTGTCGTTCTGTTTGAGGAAGAGATCAAACGTGGACAAAAAGCCGCCAAACTTGCAGCTTTGGATCGCATTGAACTGTCTGAACAGCTGGCAGCGCGAACGCAAGAAGCCATCGAGAGCGAAACTAAATTTACGCGCATGGCCGAGTTTGCTCCTGTAGGCATGTTCATTGCAGATTCCGAAGGGCACATCACTTATTGCAACGATACATGGTACGAGATCACACGTGTTGCAAAGGATCTAGAAAGCACCGATCGATGGGTAGATGCCATTAAAAACGAGGACCAGGAACTCGTCAGGGACTTATGGCGTCGTGTTGTAGATAAGCAGGAACCTACCACAGCAGAATTTCGCTTTAAAGCACCGTGGGAAGATCCCAGTGGTGAGCGAGCAGACACCTGGGTCCTCTTCAGCGCCTATCCTGAGAAATATATTGAAGGCAGTCTCAAAAGCGTCTTTGGCAGTTTAACCAATATCAGCAAGCAAAAATGGGCCGAAGGCTTTCAAAAACGGAAGATGGAGGAAGCTGTAGAGCTTAAGCGGCAACAGGAAAACTTTATTGATATTACAAGCCACGAAATGCGAAATCCTTTATCGGCTATCCTACAATGTGCAGACGAAATTTCCACGACGCTGCAGGAATTTCGTAATTCGGACTCTGAAACAATTGAATCGGATCTAATCAGCAGCAACATCGATGCGGCTCAGACGATTGCACTTTGCGCACAGCACCAAAAACGTATTGTGGATGACGTACTTACGCTCTCTAAACTGGACTCCGCCCTTCTGCTTGTCACTCCAGTAGATGCACAGCCACTGGCCGTCGTGCAGCGTGCGCTGAAGATGTTTGAAGGCGAGCTTCAAACTGCGGACATCGAGATGCGCTTCATCGTGGATGATTCCTACCATTCGCTGGCTCTGGACTGGGTTCGAATGGATCCTTCGCGAGTGTTGCAAGTCTTGATCAATCTCATTACTAACGCTGTCAAATTCACGACAACTCAGTCCCGCCGCGTTATTCTCGTCCGCATCGCTGCATCTCGAGACCCTCCACCACATAAAGAGATCGATGAAAATGATCTAGACAACGTCAACTATTTCCCTACTCGCTCAAAACGTGACGATATGATGCGAGGTTCCGATTGGGGATCAGGTGAAGAAGTCTATATCCACTTCGCAGTGCGCGATACGGGACGCGGCCTCACTCCAGAAGAGAAGAAACTGCTCTTCATCCGATTCTCGCAGGCTTCCCCACGCACACACGTGCAATATGGCGGCTCTGGTCTTGGACTTTTCATCTCCCGTGAGCTAACTGAGCTTCAAGGAGGCGAAATTGGCGTTGCCAGCGAAGCAGGCAAAGGCAGCACGTTCGCCTTTTTCGTCAAAGCGCGACGATCTGAGGCGCCCGACGGCGACGACCAAATGGGCATCAGCAATCTCGTTCGCACGACGAGCGATCCGAAAGTACGGGCGCAGTCATCTCAATCCACCAAAGGATCGACCCTGGCTCCGCCCAAGACGCGAGACTTTGCCCGTGAGCCGAGCACTAGCCCGAATCGCCGATACGAGAAGTTGGCAAAGCAACCGGCACCGCCGGACCGGTCAAAGGACCCTCTCAAGGTCCTCATCGTGGAGGACAACCTCGTCAACCAGCGCGTGCTGCAAAAGCAGCTGCGCAACATGGGCTGCGAGACGTACGTCGCGAACCATGGCGGCGAGGCGATCGACCGGCTACGCGATTCGACGTACTGGCGCGGCAACCAACGCGCTCCCGCAAACGGCCAGACGAAGAAGCGAAGCAGCCCGGGCTTGGTGGAAGGCGGGAAGAAGGCGGAGGCGATTGAGATCAGCGTTGTCTTGATGGACCAGGAGATGCCGGTCATGGACGGACTGACGTGCACGCGCCGCATTCGTGAGCTGGAAGGCAAAGGCGAGCTGGTGCGGCATGTGCCGATCATTGCGGTGACGGCGAATGCGAGGAGTGAGCAGATCCAGACGGCGATGACGGCGGGCATGGTAAGTGTAGAGCTTTTCTTAACATAGTCCGTCCGCGGCACCTTTGGATCATGCTGTGCCATCAGTGATGAAATGTTGAGGTCGTTGACTAATGATGCTGCTGCGGCAGGACGATGTGGTATCCAAACCGTTCCGCATTCCAGAGCTCATCCCGAAGATTGAGGAACTGGTGGCAAGGTACAGTGAGACGAGACTGGATACAGGCAAAGCTCCTTAGCGGCACCGATTGTTGGCACCCTTCGTCCGAATACTTTTGCAAAGAGCCCGCAGACGCCTCGACGCTTAGTCGGTTGCTGCGGTGAGCATGGCGGACTCCATTTGGCTTTCATGCCAGATTCATAGCTCTGCTATCCCTGGACATTTTTTGTAAACAGCAGGAGCTATACCGCTCGGTACCAGTGTAGTCTATGGCCTCACGTGAGTGTTAGGCGGCACCCGCGCGATACCTTTATACCGGATCCAGCTAATGACGTGGTAGCATAGGTTGCGAGCCGTGGGTCCAGAGTCATTAGGGCATAGCGATGCGAATGAGAAGACCCTCTGGCGTGGCACCACAGACATTTGTGGCGTCGGCGTCTGACTCGGTGTGGGTACCTAATGAATTGGAAAGGATTCCGCGCAGCGGAGGTGTGGAGGGGATGTGGCACAGGTGCCCGCTAACGATTGCAAATGGAAGCATCCGCGGGCGATTAAGTTCGCTGTATATTTTTGAAGAGACGGAACCTAGCAGAAAAGAGTGCCGCCCCCATTGATAATTCGCTATATAAGCAGCCTAATACCGAGGGTAGTTCCGACTATATTTGGGCCCTTCTAATTGATCGATTTCTAATGCCGTAGAGTCGCCCATGCCTACAACATTTCTTCAGCCAAGTATCTGCAGACAAACGGCACGGATGTACGGAAATTTGTATCTGGAGAAACATGTGCCCATGTGCATACGGCAGGGAACCACGTTGTTGGGCTACAATAGGAAACTTTCTAGTCGAAGCATGAACATTTGTCCGGCAAGTATTCGCGAGTAATGTCCAGTACAAGTTCTTTTAAGTTTGCCGGTGACAGTGTGCTGTAACGGCATAGCGTCAGCCTGGAGCAAACCTTCCGTCACTTAATGACTCGGTAAAATCGAGGCTCTTTAACCCCCCTCCCCGAGCCCGGATGTCGACAGAAAGAAACGCAGCTAGAGATGCATGCGCATAGTCATCCGCCGCACAAGGGATAAGATGGTCATGACAAGCGTCACGTTGGTGATATGCAGGGAACTCCGCTGATGGATCAAAAAGTCAAAGCCGCTGGTGCATCGTCGTCTGCAAACAGATCCTCAGTCTATATCCACTCTACGCTCGACAGTCTGACTGACTCGCCCAGCACAGTGGATCACACCGCTACGCCGGGCTCGAGCACTCGTCCAGCACCTTGGTCGACGCTGCTCGAGCCGGCCCGCTGTTCCGGAGGCCCATCGAGTCGAGCAGCCTGTTAGACGTCTCAAGCAGTCATTCTCGAGTTGCACGAAGGATGATCTGCCGTGTTTGATGCAACATTCGGCGAGACTGTCCGCAAGGATGGCGTATGTCAACCAGGCATAGATGATTGGTCTGACGGCACGGCGCAGGGTGCATCGAGTGAGAGCCCCGGGTGATAGTCTTCTAGAAGCGGTCGAATGGGAGCAGAGACTAGGGGCCTCCGCGGCGCTTATATCCTGGCCGCCCATGCGCGTTCTTGGTGCGATGACCGAGACGGGGTTGCAGGAGGGGAGAGCAAACGGGTGATGGTTGGCCAGGCTGGAGAAACCCGGCTTGCAGATGGAACGAGGAGGCCAACCTGGACGAGTGGGGGACGAGGCATACCGATTCGCGGGGGACGATGAGTGCGTCTGGCTTCCTCAATGCCTTCCCGACGGTTCGTCCATGCCGCCGGGTCAGGCATGTTGGCCTGAGCTTATTGCTTTCTTTGCTGTGGTAGTCGATCAAACGTTCTAATTCCGTTTGTCTGATCATGAGTCTCTGACCAGCTTGTCAGAGACCAGAATAGATATGCCACGCACAGTCGAAGGCTCGTTGCCGCAAAGGGGCCACACGACACGACATCAATCCAGATGTATTTGGCTGGCTATATCTTGTCGCGCCTCTCCAGAGCTGCGAGGGGAATCAGGTCCCTAGGTACCCAAGTAATACAAAGACTGTTGACCAGGCATTGCGTACTTCTCTCCTCTTAGTTCCCTCCACCACCCCCACACAGTAAAGCCGAAAGTGCAGGCCTTGTCACCCTCGCCTCCGCTTCGTCAAACTAACGCGCAAGCGCATGTGGCCCCCAAACGGTCAAGCCAATTGCTGCCTGTGGAGCAGCCCTTTGTACTATATACACCTGAGTCCTGTTTCGCTCTGCTTCTACTGGCCTGAGGACGACTTTAGCTTGAGCTTGAGCTTCAGCTCCGGCTTCATCCAAGAGATGGCCCTGAAGTCGCCGCTCATGCCATCCCCCACCGGACCCGTCTTCATGTCGTCCCATTTCTCCCCCTATACAGACTCGCCCAGCTCGCCAGCCCCTTACAGCTCTCATTTCCCGCCGCACGCTCCCAACAGGTGAGACCAGCACTTCTTTGCGCGTCGCAGCGTGCGCCGGGCGCGAAGGCTGATTGTGTGCCGCACGGCTGCAGAAATTCCAACCCCTCGGATTCTCTACACCCGCCAGCGTCTCCCTACCAGAACCTCACAGATCCGTCGCCGGTGGAATCCAACGGTAGCGCCAACACCGAGTTTGACGAAGATGCGCAAGAGGGCGCCGACGCGGCGGACCTGAAGAAGGGAGCGCCGCAAGAGGGGCCCGTTCCTGGCGAAGAGCAGGCCCTGAGTCCCACGTCCCAAGATGCTGTATGCACGCGATTGATCTTTGATCGAGCCTTTCGCTGATTTCCGATAGCTTGGTAAATTAGATACTGCCCTGTCGCCGGAGGCCAGAGCCGAGCCGGAAGATGGTCCAACTTCCGTCATTCACATTCCTTCTGGCTTCAAGCAATTTGTTTGTGTAGCTTGATGGCATTGTCCTGAAGCTGGCAGCTGACACTCTTCCAAGGAGTCAAAAAGATCGCCGCCGCTAGATGAGCATGCAGAACGGCACGAGCACTCCCCTACTCGCACCGAGCGTACCGATCGCACAGCACGAACTGATGATACCGTGCTCCGAGCGGGATCTGGGGAAGGACATGTCGCTAAGAATGGCAAGGTACACGCCCGTGAGGGATACTCTCTCGAAACAACTGAGGGCGAGGAAAAGTCGCACCGTGGTTCCATCACTTCTCCGCTTGACACATCAGTACCCAATTTCAACACCCTCGATCAAGGCACCCCTCGAGCACAGACGCGACATGACATAGAGGAAGAATGGAAACGGCGAAGTCGGAGTTACTCCAACCTTGAAGGTACGTAACCGTACTTGGCATACATGGCATAGGCAGCTCATGGAAGCATATAGGTATACAGGAAGAGCACGACGGCGAAAAGCATGATATCGAGATACAAAGTGCTTCCGGCACCACTGATCAAGATACTATCCAGCGGGCTATGGAAAATCTAAACAATGCAGAGCAAGAAATCGCAGCGCTAAAGACTGCGCTCAGTGAATGCTGGACTCTGTGTAACACTTTGGCCGGATTAAGCAGCATGCATCGCGAACGAATGTTTCAGTTCACGGGCAAGGGTGGTGTGCAGGAACTAGCATGGCGCAGCTGCTGGCGGCTCTGCCAAAAACTCTACGAAACCAGGGAAGAAGATCACATCGCGCAAGTCAGGCCGACTTTGGAATTGTGCCGAGACTTCTGCCAGGCGCTATTTGAAGTACGGACGCGGGGCGACGATGTATCGGATTCGGTGTTACGCGTGAGCTTCGAGCTGAATAACCATCTCTACAACACGCAAGATCGGAATTTACCCGAAGCCTTCAGAGAAAGGACGTTGGATTTTTACTTGACCTTGTGTCATCGGTTGATGAAGCAACGGACAAGTCTACCTCAGGAGACTGACTCGTTATTGCGGGCGTGCTGGTCCCTGGCCGAAATGCTTTTCAGTCTCCGACAGAACAATCGCGACGGAAAGCCGGCGGACGAAGAACTATTGGGCTCTGCTGTTCAGGCCTGTTGGGATCTTTGTGACCTATTCCGCGAAGGCTGGACACAGATACGGCCAGAGCGTGGTACGCCGAAACCGATTTATTCGGTCAATGCAGCAGTAGCTCCTCAACTCCTGATGCAGCCTCCGGCGCGATCCGATGGACGTGCCAGCAGTCTGGACGAGCAAAGTTATCACAGCATCCGCTCATATCCTCCCGAAACGCCAATTACCATATTCGATGACACTACTGCCGCCTCTTCACCCGCAGAGGACCCCCCAGTCCCACACATACTCGTCCTCGGCCCTGAACATGCCGGCAATCGCAATAAGACATCTTCAACGCATCATCGTTGGGATAGCAGCACATCCGCCTACTCGGATGCGTCCTCCACCCACACTGGCTCGACTGCCACAGGACGGGGTGGTGGCAACTCCAACGACTCCACTCTCATCCGTCTCAAATGCCTGATATTGAAGGCTGCCATGAATGTAGGATTCAACCGTCCTCCCTCATCCGCGGCATCAACCTCTTCGACGCCATCAACACGTGATTCAACGAACGATATTCAGTCATCTCTACCTTCATTTGTGTCTGCGCTACCACCCCATGCGTTTGGTGCTTTGCCGTGGCAACACGATCTGCTCAAGAGCTACAAGGTCCTTGTCACATCAGACCCCGCCTTAAGGAACACAAGGGAGTTGCCGACTGGGCGAAGAGTATCTGCTGGGGAGCTGGCTCGAGCTGTAAAGTCCATGGTAAGGACTGGTCAGTTTGACTGGCTGCGAGATCTGTACCGGTTGGTCTTTGGATTTGAGATTGACGAGGTTGGTGGAAGGGCAGGAATTATTGTGTCGACTTGAATTTGCGATGAACATGCACTGAAGTCTGAAAAACGATGACTGCAGAGCAATCGTTGTTGTCCCAAGCTATAATTGAGGGATAACATGTCCAGGCTGACAACAAAAGGGCGAGGTCTAGGCACACGCACATCCGCAACGTATTTCTTTACAGATCATTCCGTACAGACAGACGGATGGAATTTCCTTACTACCGGATGATCCACTTGAGAGCAAAATATCATGGGATGGATCCCTGTCATTACCATTTGGGAGGTGATACCCTACTGAGCAATTTAATGGTTTCCTCATGTACATGTTGATAGATTTTGATGTTTGTCTGCTCCATGGTGACGGAAGTGGGCAAAACAATAAAACCAATTAAAAGCACGAGGGCAAGCTGCTACGCAAGCTTATGCCTACATTCGAGTATCACCGGCTTGATTTTTGCGATCTCGCTTTCCAGCAAGGCGTGTTATGAAAGCTTTTACAGCTCCTTATTCGGAGGGACGTGTGGCAGATCGCATCTACGATTGAATGCGATGTGTGGAGTCGTGCTTGTCGGGATTGAGCCGCGCTGCCCATTACCTAGGTCTATGAGCAGAGATCAAAATCGTCCACGACAAAGCTCAGCCGAAAGACCAACAGCACCTTTGCTGACTCGTTGCTATCTGTAGCCGGAATTGGTGTTGTTCCGAACGATAGCTGATATTATATGATATACTCGAACATGGCCATATGCTGGAAAATTGGATGCTCGTTTCGACTCAAGTCATTACTGTTTTGGCTCGCTCAAACTGCCAAAATCAAGAACGAGAATAGCAACGTATAAATGTAAATGCATTCAATTATCTTTTTATATTACATATCTGGCTTTTTTTGCTCTCTTTCTTACTCTTTTTTTTTTTTTTTTTTTTTTTTTTTTTTTTTTTAGAGATGTACATATTTTTCGATATAACTCCTACAGCGCTTCTATTTATGTAGACTTCAGCTTTGATCTGAGGACTTTTCCTTACGCTAATTCTGCAGCTGGTCTTTTCGCATTAAGCTCAAATTTCTGCTCTTCCACACCAGGCTCGAATTTCGGCCTTTCTGCATCAAGCTCAGATTCCTGTCTGCTACTCTCTTTAACCTCGTGCAGGCCTTCTCTCCCCTGCGATATCTCTGGTGTTGGACCTTGGCGCTGTGCTTTTTTAATTCGCCGCACAAAGAACCACGATCCCGATATCAACGCGCAAAACAGCAGAAAACTGAGCGAAACGCCAACGCCTATTCCCATTTTCGCTCTCATCGATAGGCTGTTACCTCTTTGGACTGTTAGAACCGTCGAAGATGGGGAGTCACTAATGAAAGTGGTGACTGTAACCAGAGTGGATGAAGATGGCACTGACTCGCCTTTCGGCCAACCAGCGAGAGCAGTACTGGGACCAGAGATCGGGACAGCATAATATGAGACGAGAAGCGAGTCTGAAGGAGCTTCGAAGGTTATGTTCGTGGGATTGTTGCAGCTCACGAACTGTTCGACATCGACATGTACTAAACCGCAACAGTGCCAGAGCGAATCAGTCGCGTCATACGTCGCGGCGTTGCTGTCGAGACCACCCGTCTCTGTGCCACGAGTGAGGTCTTAATAAATGTAAGTGAATAGGTGTCAGTCCTCTTACGTACGGCAGGTATTTCAGCATTCCGGGTTTGTATAGCTTGCATCTGTACAACCACCAATATACCATCCGCTTGTACCGGCTTTTGAAGTCGTCGTATGGCAGAAATTATCTGCGTAACAAGTGTCGCCGCGAGAGCAGCAAGGCACAATGGGTGTAGTATCGTTCAAAGGTCCACAGGGCGCCATTCCACTGTTCATATAGATGTGATCAACTCGTGCATAGCAAGTTACATTATCATTTGACATGATGAAAAGGACTGGAGAAAGAGGCGGAAGAAGAAGGTGAGTAATTAGCTGAAAGGGAATGCGCTCGATGTTGAAAGAGTCTGTGTAAGCGAAACTCATTGATTGCTGGCTCATTAGCGTCGTTACGGGATCCTCTCAGTAGCAGCGTCATCCGAACAGATATCAATCACATATAGTCTGCCAAGTGTACACAATTTGTTGAAGTATCAAGGAGAGTTGGTGTCTCACAGGTCTCAAAGGCGGTTTCCCAACGACGCCGTGGAACTACACCGTCTAAGAATAATTGACAGAATAAGCCAAGGTAAATGCAAATTGCACCATACGATATTGCGAGGCTGGATATCTTTAGCACTCCCAGTCAGAGCGAATGGCTGGTTACCTGAGGTTTTTATTGGCAGTGATTTCATGGGATAGAATAGAGCGGACAGCATATCTATAGGAGCTTGGGTTCGTCCCCATGAGCATTGGCCCGTGGTGTCTAGGTCGTCCGCCAGCTGCAGAAAGGCTCGGGCGGCACTTATAGAGTGGTGGATTACTCTGTATACATTTATTGGCGATTTGGTGTTGTCTTGGTAGCTCTAGCGAAAGCTGTTCCCCGATCGGGATCTCCGACGGGGTCCGAAATTGGTCGAAACGAAAATATTCTAGATTTTCTCAAACGACTGAAACGGTCCTCAGCAAAGAATCGCTGCTATAATCTGCCAACCTGCTGCTTATGGCGGCCTTGCAGCAAGAGTGCGACCGCTAGCAAGGATGAGGTATCACGCTAAGTTGTGTTGGTCAGAAAGCCTTTGCTTGCTAGGGACAGGACCGAGTGTTCCGTGCATAGGACATAAAAGGACCTTCTCGCCTACTTCAATAAGTGCAACAGAAAGCTTCTCATCTTATCTAGCATATCAGCATACCGACATTATTTGGCATATCGCTAGATGCTATGTCTAAGGCCGTTTCACGGCATTGGGTATCAAAAGAGAAGAGATGAAATTTGTACATCGAAAGCTTTCCAACACGGACTTCTTCAGAGAGCAGAGAATAGTCAGCCAAGACAAAAGATTATGTTTCGTACACGTCGTACAGATGTTTGAAGGTCCTTCAGGCAAACATGCCAGGCGTTTCCGGAATACCTTGCGGCAACTCAAAGTTTTGAAGGATGAGATCATCCCATTGCGACCAGTTCTCCGGGCTGAAATCAAACATGTTGTTTGAAGCCGTAGCCAGAGCCGGATCCAGGCTGCCCATGTCTGCAATCACACCCATTCCCATGTCATCAGCAAGCGAAACGGTGTTATTAGCGCTGTTTTGCATCCTCGCGCCCGTTATCGCGCACTGACTGGGCCTTGGGGTAGCGCTGGCGAATTTGTCCCTCTTCGCTCGCAGTATTGTAATGAATTCAGGTTGCTTGGGAAGCGGTTGACCTTCCGATTGAAGCTGCTGAAATCTCGCATCCCAAGCCTTGATGGCTAAACTGCCGCACGCAATATGCAGCGCCTTCCTGTTTTCTTTCAACAGGGTAGGATAGTAGCTGACATGTTGTTCAACGAGTTCCCACGCACGAGAACTATCTCCGCCAGGCCGTACCCTCAGCTCAGTCAAGAGAATGATCAATGCATGCCACGGAAACCGAAAGGTCATTGACCAGGCAAACTTTCGAGTGCCTTTGTTTTCGCAAATGCGGTTATGATATTCTATGACCCGGAGCGCATTGGTGAAGAGCATGTCTCTTCGAGCTGGTGACAGATCCACGCTTCGCTCGGCAGAATGGCGCGGGTAATGGATCATGAGTCGTATGCTGGCTATAGCAGACCGCGCGGTGATCAGGCACATTTCGTGAAGAGGGATTAGGGGATCACAATATCTCAGGAACTTTTGTTCAAGGCGCCTTTCGAGCTCATCTATGAGCGGATACAACTCATCTGATCCTTGTTCAGTGCGCTGAAGTTCTCTGATGGCTTGAGAGGTTGAAGGGGTCGTCCGCATTTCGCGAACGAACTTTCCAATTTCGTAACCGACAAGGCAGTACATCATGTCAGTTGCACCAACGCGCTCCGGAGGCATTTCCGTCATGTGTACGTTCAGCTCGCAATCATTCACGTTGAGGGGAATTTTGGTGTCCCAATTCATGAAGGAAAACGAAGCTCCAAGGCCTGTGAGTTCTGCAGCGCGCGAGTCCATCAGAACGACCTGCCACCATAGTCGTCTTCGCATTTCAGCATGCCACGGCCAAGAATCTGTTCCGATGGAAAGTTGGTCTCGGTGAAGGCCTGCTCGCTGGGCTAACCGAAGGGCGATTCCAGTCATTGTCCAGTATGTGCCTGCATCGTATTCGTGAGCCACAGATATAAGGAACATAAGATAGGCTTGCATGACGATTGTATCGGATGAACGAAGCAGACCAGCACCTATCAGAACCTGCTGGGTGGCGTATTTTAGTCGGCCAAAAAGAACATTCTTGGCCTCTCCAAATTCCGTGATACACTCCTCATCGCTCAGTGCCATAACGACAATGAGACATGTTGCGAACATCCAAGCTTGCGTTGACCACAGTTGGTTGTCAATGTGGTCAACAGCTTGAAGAAATCGATCTTGCTTGTGAGTGGTGTGGAATATTTTGAGCAGAGGATCAACGCGATCTTTGAAGATGAACCACATTTGCCGTGCGTGTTCGGGAGATGGAAAGAACCTTCCCATATCCTCATTCCTTGGTGGAGGAGCGAAGAGGAGATTAGTTGGATCCTGGGAAACCATTTGAGGAGCCAAGAAGGACGGTTGTTCTTCCTCGGTTTCCTCTTCTTCCTTGATCATGTCGGCATGCTGTTGAAACTCGGTTTCAACGCTGCCGTACAATTCGTTTTCATGATACCTGATCTTGCTACCATGTACAACCAGATGTCCCTTTCCCAGGACAGGACGTTCAGGCTGCGCAAGTTCTTCAGTAGCTTGATCATCATGCCAACTGGGGAGCGTCTTCTCTGACGACCCAGTGGCACTTTTGACATTGATGCCGGCCTGCTTTAATAGTCGTTCATATTCTTGGAGTTGAGTGCGGAGCTCTTCGTTGCTGTCGGGCTCTTTGCGCTTTCGGCGCTTTGGGGGATCCGGAGCACGATAAATGCATTCTGCTCGGCTTTTGATACACCGTGAGCAAGGCTGGAGCTTGTCGCATTTGATCTTGCGCTGACTACATAGAACGCATGCATACGTCGGTGCAGACTGATCAGTTGTAGTTTGGGGAGCGGTTATTGTAGCTGGTGAGGAAGTCGTAGACGGAGCGGACATGCCTGGAGAAGGAATGACTAGAACTAGAGCTCTCAAGATTCTTACGATATCGGCCTCTGACCATCTATTTAAATTGCCAAAGTCTTAAGAGGCACATTCATCGATATTTTGCTGCATACCTTGCGCGTTGAGAGCTCGAATACGCGTTTGGGCGTGGTGGCGCAGCATCTGCATGACTCAGTTGTTTCGGCTGAACCTTGAGGTAAGACGAATTCCAGAACAGGTGTCCTCCGTACGGCGACAAGAGCAATTTTGAGCCACACTTTTGGCTATGCCTCTGAAAAGAAATGGAAGCAAGAATTTTCGCCCTGTCTTCGAGCCACACGACTGACGATATCAGGCATGAATACGCTGTCATGCACATCGACATATCTCTACGACCAGCGGGACAAAAGTTGCACTGGAGTTGCATTTCTAAACAAGACACAGGTAATTAATGTATCGTTGTCGATCCAATCGGAATTTATAGTACATTGCATTAAAAGTTGTAGTGTCTACAAAGTGGAGCGTAGTCTTCATGCCCATTATCCCAATGCCACAAATCACGAGATTCCAAACTTTTGCGATGATGCTTATTGCGCTCCTTTCGTCTTCACACTTCTCCACTGCATGGCAGCGGATCCAACAATTGTTACGCATGCCAATCCGGTGACCAAATACCACACATCCTTCAAGCTGTCGTTGTATGCCACCAAAACGGTCTCGAGGTATTTTGGATCCACCACTTTTCTTAGATCCGTTGCTCCGACCGTTGCGATCAGTTTGGCGTTGAAACCAGGTATTCCTGACAGCTCCTTCACCAAGCGATTGCTCAGGATGTCCTGCGCAACAGCGATGAAAATGCTTCCACCAAAAGATTGGCCAAAAAACATGAGGGAAACCCCGACCGGAGCATCTCTCTTCGCCATAACGGTCTGTGCTGCCACACTGGCTTGCTGCATTCCAAGTCCGATGCCAAAGCCGGCAATGACCTGAAATCCAATCCATTTTGGATGGGCGGTGTCGACGGTAAAGGTGGTGAGGAGACCGTTTCCAATCGACATGATAACAGTACTGGCGAGCATGAACGGTACGTAATAGCCAATTTTTGAAACGAGAGCGCCGGACATGATACTTGCTAAAGTCAAAGACAGCATAAATGGAAGGTTCATAATTCCAGAATGTACAGCACTCGCGTTTTTGATGGCTTGGAACCAAACGGGGAGGTAATACACCAGCGTCATCATATTGCCCGCAAGAAACGTCATGTACCAGAAGCCAGCGGCGATGCTGCGGTTAAGAAGTATGCGAGGTGGAATGGTGGCGTTTTCCTTCTTCCAAAATTGTATGCCAATGAATGCGATGATCAGAACAGCTCCAAGAACGAGTAGAGCGACCACATGCGCGTTGCTCCACGGGTACGTTGTGCCACCCCATTGCAAGGCAAGAAGAACGCACACAATGCCAGGCAGGAAAACAGCCGTGCCAAGAGGGTCCAACTGGATGATCTGCTCCTTGAGCGTCG
The DNA here is from genome assembly GCA_021031095.1 of Bathelium albidoporum. Classification (NCBI taxonomy): domain Eukaryota; kingdom Fungi; phylum Ascomycota; class Dothideomycetes; order Trypetheliales; family Trypetheliaceae; genus Bathelium; species Bathelium albidoporum. The sequence continues at coordinate 88,345 of JAGFVP010000080.1, forward strand.
CGCCAGGCTTCGACGGCGCAGGAGCCTTCAAGATCAATCCCAAAATGGCGATGGTGACTCCGCCCAAGGGAAGATTGATCCAGAAGCACCACCGCCAGGTCACGTCGGTGGTGAAGACCCCTCCGAGGAGAGGGCCCACGACGGAAGAGATGCCGAAGACAGCGCCAAAGGAGCCCTGGACCATCGGACGCTTGCGGAGCGGAAAGGTGCTCAGGAGAATGGTCACGGCGCCGCTGACAATGCCCGAGGAGCCCAGTCCGGCGACTGCCCGTCCGACGATGAATGCTACGGAATTTGGTGCAGCCGCACAAATGATTGAGCCGACTTCAAAGATGGCGATGAGGCAGAGAAACACCCATTTCGGTGAATAGAAGGTATACTGGCTGTAATCAGCAGCAAATTCACCGGGAATCTCTTCGTTTGTCGAAATCTTACCACACGACCCAGCATGAGCTGGAATGCGCAGAACGTCAAAAGGTACGAGCTGCCATACCAGCCAATATCATCGAATGAATTAAATTCATCGGTGATATCCGGAATAGCCGTGGCAATGATCGTCCGGTCCTTTGCGACGGTTAGTAAAGGGAGGAAAGAAGAGATCTATAATGAAGAAGATGCAATACCAAGGCAACCACTAACACAGCCAAACAAAGAGATATCACGATAAGAACCACGGCAATTCCATGAGGATATTTAGAGTCGTCATCGTCGGGATTCTTGTCCGATTTCTCTACGTCGTCCTGGCTCTTGTCCGACCTTTCAGGCTCGTCTTTTGTCTGTGCTGCCTTCTCTGAAGCGGTCGGTGAGAGAGTGACGGTCCGCTCGGCTACACCCGTCGCTTCCTTAGCAAGAACGTCGGCGTCTGACATGACGGAGTAATCAAGTCAGCGGCCGGTGAGGTTGCAGATTAGATATTGTCTTGTTTTTGCTGACATGCGAAAATGCACAAAGACATCGAGTTCAAAGAAAGTAGACTCTTGCTTTCCGTAAACAGACGGGCAGGCGTAGCCTATTAATTAGGGGTGCATTATCTCCGAGTCCGAGTAAATGCTCTTGCGGGCCTTACGGCTGCCCGACTGCCCGACGTCGGGTGCTAATTATCTCCGCCCTCCCTCGGCCGACTCAATCTGGCTCCCAGGCCGACAAAAGGTGCAACGGCGGATACCAAAAGATATGTTGCCTATCAGTGCGTAAACTAAACGAGTCATTACCTTTGATTGAGCAGCCTTCACTCAGGCTGTAGAATCCGTTTGATCTTGCGCCCAGTGATGATGGCGAGGCCAAAGACTACAATCATGTCCGGCACCCCGCGATTCCATTCCAGACCTTGTCCTATGCGACTGGTTGGCAGGCCCCCCTAACTAGGAGGATTTTCCACACATCCTACGGTACGCGTCAACGTGCATAGACTTTTCATTTTTAGCGGGTCTTTCGCAGACATGACTGGAATTGGCCATCGAGCCGCCCTATTATCGGAATGACTCACTCTCAGGATAAGTATCTGCCCCTGAACAACGTAACCGGCTCGTCTCAAAATCGTCGAATGACTGCATAAACGAATACAAAGTCGTGGACCCCCTGAATTGAAGAAGTCCTAGGCGCCATGCTATGCAAGACAGCCTTTCTATGGTGGTGTCGCAGTAAGAATAAATGTACATTGCCGACGGTTACATTTGATTAAGCCTGTTCACGAGCTCCAGTCCGAATATGCGGTCTCTAAGAGATATATGATGCCAAATGCTAGAAAAGCAAATGCGCCTCCCAAAGTCACTTCGATCCGTACTGTCAGTTACCAGATAGGAATGAGGAATTCGGACGAGGCACTTACCAACTCTCATGCTTACTCTCCCTGCGATAGCTGCTCCGCCGACTACTGCCGCAGCGGTACAGATGCCATGCCCGGTGATGGCACCTCCCGTAACCCACCAGTAGTCCTGGCCCGCTGCCATTGCTATCGTAGCAATTTGACTCCTGTCCCCCCATTCTCCGAGGAACGTCATGACAAATGTTTGGACCCACGCTGGACTTAAGAGTAGCGAAAAAAGATTGTGCACGCCTCCCACCAGCCGCTGTAGCGAGGAACGATTCAATGATGGCGAGGGACTTCTTGAGGATGACGGACTACGCGGTGGTGCGGGCAACCGGACGTCCGAACGGGATTTGCGCCCGCGGCCTGCCTCCAGCGCATACGGTGAAATATTTGATGATCTTCTCCTGCCCTGGATCCTGGACTGGTGTTCCTTTTCCTCCAATTCCATCTCCACCTCTTTCATTTCCTCCCCTACACCTTCATCCTTTTTCATTGCCAGCCCCTCTCTTAACATCTTTGCACCAAACACAAGGAAAAGGACAGCCGCGGCGAAGGACGTGAAGCGTTTAGGAAGGAGGGTTGGGAGAGCATGGCCGAGGACGGCGGAGAGAACGGTCATGACGAAGAGCGCTGAAAAGGCGGCGGAGAAGACGACGAGGCGAGCATGGCGCATGGCCATTAGTGCAGCGACAAGGAAGGTTTTGTCCCCAACCTCAGAAAAGAGGATCATGGTTAGGGAAAGTATATAGGAGTGGAAGGGTTGGATTATGCCATCTTCGTCCTCCTCGGAGCCGGGTGAGTTGGATAGGTTTGGGCGCCCATAAACATTTTCAGACTCCTTATGGAATTCAGAGGAGCCTGAGACGCCTTTGGGCAGGGTGGGGGATATTGGGACGGGTGGGGGTATATCGTGCGGCCTCTCTGGGAGATCGTGCGGTTTCTAGCAGGGCACATTAGATCTTTGAAATACACATTTTCAGGGACATCCAAGCATACCTCTAACCCAGCTACTGTCTTGCTCTTGTCATCATCCAGACTGGACTTGGATGAAGTGCTGCTCTTCTCCGTCTTCTCTTTCAGGCCGATCCGATCTTCAATGCTATCCGGTAGCTCTACCGGCTCTTTAGGCGAATCTGGAATCTTCCCTTTGCTACCTCCTAGCCCCTCCTGAGCTTTTCGATCTTTGTCCTTTTCTGAAACACCCCCTTCCGTACCTGTGTGCCCAGTCGCAGAAGACCTGCCAGACTTGTCGCTCATGGCTCCCCCGTCATCGTCACTTGATGATCCACGCGAGCTGGCCGCTTTGTCGTCGGGCTTTCCAGAAGACGAAGATGATTCAGATTTTTCTGTGCTATCGTATGTGCTCGAGAGGGAATCCGATGCAGCTTTCTTCCGACGCTCATCTGGAGATGTCTCAACGAAGGGCCCTTCGTGGGGCTTGCCATCCAATCCGTCCACCGGTGCATCTTTCGTGCCCAGACTAGACTTTGAACCTGTCGAAGAAGAGTCTTTGCCACCATCGAATGCAGGAGGATGTCTTGCGTCCGGGCTGCCAGCGTGCAGAAACTTGGTATCAATGGCCTTTTCGCGTGCGACGGAAGGGACTGCGGCGAGCGAAAGGAGAAACAAGATTGACGGAATTGCTCTTCTAGACTTCATCGTGAAGTTTGTTGTGTTCGACCTAGCACAGGTGGCCGTGAGCAAAGACGTTTTGTGATGACATACGCCCTCGCTCAGTGTAACGACGCGGCCGCGCTGCCCAACTAGGTAGTACTCAGATGGCAAGAAATGGAAGCCTTTTGGTGGCAAGGCAGTAGTTTGAGACGAGGGAGGAGTTTCTGATGTTGTGTTGTTTCAATGAACGTCTTTCGCTTCCTGTCGCACTCTGCGCTTTGAGTCTTGAGTCGATTTGGATGCTCCTGTTTCAGTTCCGCTACTATTTTCTAGCCGAACCCTTACCACCTAATTAGTGTCATCGACCGGAACAGGTCCCATTCGCTGATCAGTCACGTGCCGACGTGCACCATGGACCCTGCAGGTGGCGCGCAAGCAACCGTTAATCCTCAAAACAAACGCCTTCCAAGCTTCAATGTTTTTAACAAGAGATACAGCTCGGCCATACTTATCCGAACCACGTCCGCAGATGCACTGTCACCATGATGGCAACAGCATTTCGCTCGTCAAATCGGCGTACTACGCCTCAGCCAGCTCCTACAATCGCGCGAATCACACGAAGTCAGAGCAGAGAATCGGCAAGTGATCCCATACCTCAATCACGCACGCGGACGAACCGGAGATCGACTCGCTCGGAAAGTGTCGAAAGTCAGAGCGAGCGATTGCAAGCCAAACGCAAGAAGGTGATCAGTCGTAGAACAGGTAGGCAGGTTGAACCCCACCCCTAACCTCAGCTGCACCTCGATCCGCTACCTAGGCAAAATGTAAATCTTGCTTCGCTAGCGACCGTTACAGAGCAACAATCCACATTTTACTCCCTCCAAATGGCTATATTCGTGACAGATTGAATTTCCACTAACGAAATTTCTCTTAAAAGGTCTAAATGCCGTTTTGGAAGACCTGACAGTCCATCGCAGTTCGGAGTCAGCGCCGAATCGAGCGAACAAATTAGACGCGGTCACTGCAGCACAGGTGATGGAGAGTGTATCAGGTTCATCAGGGGCGACTCCCGAGCCCTCTTTCACACCGGCAGTATCACAAGCCGTGGAAGAGGCCCAGAACCTAGATGCAGATTTCATCAGCGTAACTTTACCGGATCTGTCGAACGCGGCTACTAAGATTCTGGACAACATTGTTCCTTTCGACATTTCTATAAGTCAACAGCTCAAGACAATTCAAGACTTTAGGAACCCAAATACAGGACCCACCAAGGCGCTCAAGCTTAGTCTCGACCACTTGAAAGCTCTCAATGACGAGCCTTTTAACTCCGACAACAACTCATATATCGGTCTCAAAGCCATACTTCGCTCACTTTTTGAAGATGATTTCGCCGGGGTGCCTTCTGATTCAAGACCTGATGACATGATATTTAAGGCGAATTTGGCGGTGTTTGCTGCAGACACCTTACTTTTCGACCGCAACAGCAGCAGGATTCTGGAAAGGTTTGAATCACTGGATCTAGAATTTCCAAAATTATTCGTGTCCTCCTTTTCGAACCCCAAGTCAAGCTCCTCAACGGCACAACCAGGTAGCAGTATCTTAGCGGAGGACACATTCGCGCTCGCTCTCGATATTCGGACGCAAACTGCTATCATGTTACTGAAGGACCAACAATATACAGCAACATTCGATCCAGGTCGTATCTTGTCGCAAGTTTTCTTAACTGAAGCTCCATCTTCCAATGGTTCAGACTCTGATGACGAAGGCACTATGCAACACACACGTGTTAGAGGATGGCAAATTGACGGTCTTCGCGACGCGGACGACTCCCTTCCGGCCACCCTAAAGAGGACGATCACGACCAGATTAGAAGAATTGAGGCAATATTGTTCAGCAGGCCCTGAAGCCGAAGTAAACTTCGACGATTTGGAAAGACAATTTTCTTGGAATGACTTTCTTGCAAGAACAGCGGAATGGATCAAGCACCGTCGTCAAGAAATCGACAATCACATTGTTCAGTACGGCGGTGAAGATAAAATTGTTGAACGGATTTCGAGCCAAAGAGGGGCAATGACCAGAAGCGATTTGACTCTCAACTCAAGTACTCGATCTCAGGTCGAACGGAGGGCTATGGGTGCTGCCACACAGCCTTTGCCCAGCCGTCAAACAGCCCCAGTAAATTTTCTCCCTGCGAGCACGGGTATGTTGGACGACGGCGGGAGACCCACTGTTCCGAAAAAGTGAGCCGGCCTCCCCTCGGGCTTAGTGTCCCGCGGCTAATGAGTTTACATGCAGATTTAAAGGTCTCGCAAAGGCATTGAGTAAGCAAGTGAACAGACGCAAGTCTTTCGATGCTATGCAGGCACAACAAGCCGATATAGCGGAGGAACTGCCCCCGTCAGTGGAAACACCAGACTCTAAGGTCTTCGGGGATCCCCAACTACTGCAGCCAGAAGATGAAACTAGTGAAGAGGAGCCGACGGATACTCAGCATCCACAAGGTCGAACTGCAAGAGAATCAGCCATTCGATTTCACCAAAGCCAGGCTACTCAGGACCAAGAAAACATAGAGCAGAGCCAGATTACGAACGCAAAAGCCGAGCAGGGACAGAAGCGACCAGCTTTCCTTGATCCTCAAACCGACGCTACGCGTGTGGAATTCGACGAGCCCTCACAAGCAGCCCCGCAAGCCCTACTTGTTAGCAGCAATACTGGCAAAAGACCCCGTACAACCAATGAAGAGGAGGATGAGGACGATCCCGATCCCTCACAAGACCAAGGCTTTCAGACAGACCCTCGCGTACCGGATATAAGGAGCAAAAGACGAACACTGCCTCCAAGCCACCGCCGTCCCTCCCGCAGCTCGCCGCCGCGAAAGCGACAGCGCTCGAATGGGCCTGGTACGAACCAGACGGAAGAAGATGCCGAATATCATCCTGTCCCAGATGACAACGAGGACGACGAGCAGATTCATGAAAATGATCAGGAACCGCAAGTTTTCGACAACGACCAGCAAGCAGCAGCGTCTAGCGGTTATCGTGCGACTGCCCAACTTGCGAGGCAGATGGTTGCCGCCGAGCCTAGGCCAATGCAAAGACGTCGTCCGTGGACTACTGAAGAGGAAAACCGTCTGATTGAGTTGATTGCGGAATTCGGCAACAGCTATAGTCTGATTGAGAGTCAGGATAACGATACAACACGAGTCCTTACTAGACGTAGCCAAGTTGATCTGAAGGACAAATGTCGCGTCATGCGGTTCAATTACCACAAGTATGTTCACTGGCGTGCATTTGCGGTATCGAACGTTGTTGAGAGTGCTAATTTTCCACAGGGCTCGGCAAACATTGCCAAGAGGATTTGAGAATGTTCCTCTGAAACAAGCTCAGAAGGATTGGCTCGATGATAGAGGCATTCCATATTAGTTCGATGTTGATTGATGAATCGCGAAATGATACCCGGGTTGCTTAGTCAATCTTGAAGATTGGGTGTTTTCGCGTTGCCTTAGCTACCACTTCCTATTTGAGCCTACTATGGATGTGATGGAACTGGCATACCCACTGCGTGTTTTCGTGTTATATTGACTACTACTGTTTGGCACTTTATGCGCTTTTATTCTGACGAAATTTTCTACTCCTTGCCTAGCCCCCTTGGTTCATATGCGTTTAGCTGTTTGCCGCCACGCTAGTATCCCTGGTGGAGCACAATCGTGTGTAAAACAAAGGTATGGAATTGTATTAGCTACAATGAGCTAAGGAAGAAGAATCTAACAGGTCCTACTGCTGAACATATGGGCAGCAGCAGTCTCAGCTGAAGGAGCCCATGACCCTAAGCACGGCCATGTGCACGGTGATACAGCTGCTGTTCAGCTACTGTGAGAATATTGACAGGCGGCACAACTTGAAACAGCTGTATTTATCGTAGTTCATGCTCAGTCAGTCCCAGTGTCTGCGATTGCGCTGACATACACAATTGCTTTGGACTATAGGAATGCAGTGAGCTGGCAGAATGTACGGTCCCGCTTTCTCAATTCTGACTAACCCAAAGTATAACCATAAAGGTCTGTATTTTTGAGTCAGGAACATTGGTGTTGGGGCGCGCCGACTTGTCAACAGAAGTGCGGTCCCAGAGCAAGTCTCAGCCATCATGGACGACGATATTCGAAGGGGAGAAAAGGACCTTCATTTTTTTTATTCAGCCACCTTTCCATCGGAAGATGGTTAGCTTGATGTTGCGGATGGTCGCCCGAATTGGAAGCATGAAGGAAAGGAATCGAAGGACTGTCCCGTTCTTGAGGATGACGCTGTTCTGCCGGTACGGATGGTGCGTGGTCAAAAGACTCGCTGTTGTTAGCGAAATCCATCCGTACAATCTATATCGACAACGCTTCTCACAGTAGATTGGGCATGGCCATTAAGGGTCTCGAAAGGATATCCTTGAGCATCATCTGACCAAGATCCAACACACATGAGTAATCCTGCACTATCTTGTGAAGCTGCAATGCCCTTGTCGTTGCAAGAGTGAGCAGAAAATTTCGTATAAGAAAGATTGGAGTTTTGAGGCAAGAAAAGATAATTTGGCTTGAAAAGTCGATTGCAAGACTTGTGAGAGGAAAGGCATCAGCAAGTATTATAGACAGGTTTCCTTCCGCCGTGAAAGGCCCAATATTTGCTGAGATTTGGTCTCAATTCCCATTACTGCATCAGGAGTTCCCACTACCATATCAGGGAAGGCTCGTTACCTACAATTGCTTCTATGTCTCACCCTTGCTAAGGTGACAGTAGAAAGGCGAAACATTCACCACCGTCTTGAGATCTTGAGGCGCGTTTAGACGTAGAAAGACCCACAAGCTCGTGCGATAAGAGAAGTAGGGACGTCAGGCAGCCATCTTATCGAATGCCAACCACCAGAAGGAGACTAGGACGTAGCATCGAGTAAACCCTCTGCTTAGCATGCGCAACAAGACGAGCAGCCGTAACCGTTGAAAAGAACACGAGCTTACCCATGATTTCCAGCGGAAGCTCAGTTTTCTATGTTAGCCCATTGACCCGTAGTGTGGAAGGCCGTAATTGTATGTGTCAAAGGTCTGCAGCCTGATCATGTCACCATGAGCACGAAACATCATGTAATGTTAGGAGACTACACAACTCGGATTTTTGGCGATGTTCCTCATGGTGAGTTCGGTCAAGAGATAGGCAAAACTCAGCTATTCTAAGCTCAAATGGAACTTGGAAAATTGAAAGCAGGTAACGCGCTAAACTAAAACCGGTGATCGAAAAAGCGTAGAAGGCAACCAGCAATCTCTCGGATGATGATAAGCAACGCAACTCATCCAATTGGTATCGATTCAGGAAAGGCGACTACCAGCGAGTTGTTGATGTACAAATACCCTCTCATCGATGGATAAAGCCATGCCCATAATACCGTCTCCCTCGGAATTCGGGGGCGACTCGAGAGAGCTACCTGATTTTAAGAAACCCATATTGAAGCCTTCGTCCCACCTACGCTTCAAGCATGCCTGAGAATGACCTTACATGGATTGCCCAAGGGACTCAGAGTCGAGCTGCGCGCATAACGGATACTGAGTGGAATGCGCATAGAAATGAGCTATGCTGTTACGGCAAGAGCGCACGTGGGCCCTGTCTGGCACGTGACAGCCCACTATTTACGCCGCTCTTCCTCCACACCTTCACTTTCTCTTAGTTAGTTCAGTTACAGATTCACTTTGCACTTCACCACTTGTGTCCTCAGTCCTCAGGCTTCCTAATATATGCGACCTATATCAGAGTTCAACGCTGGAAATGGCAAGATTGCACATGATCGCAGCTCATAATTTCAATGCAACGTAAGTCACGAGTGCATGAGTACACCAAGGACAATCCTGGACAATGATGTAGCTAAGATCTGACTAGACAAAGACAGTATGTCTCCCAGTTCCAAAAATGGGGTTTACAAAAATATACAGACGCAAACTCAGCCACTATTATTAACACAGAAAAAATAACGAAAGATCACGAAGTCACAGCAAATAATGAGGAGGAGATAGACCAATTGTTGTACAGAGCTTTTCCGATGGCGGATCAATCCGGACCAGCGAAACGAGACTTACCAAATTCCTCCACTTCAGAGTCCGTCTGTTCCAACAAGAAACCGGTGGAGATAGCCAAAGGACACCAGATGAAAGTTGTCAAAGACTTTGAACAGTGGGCGAGCAATCAAAACTTTTTGCCTGGTGTTGATGAGATTCTCAACACCATCGGTGAAGGGTCTCGGGAAGTCAGTACGTTTTCTAGCTCAGAAGTTCGGCATATGAAACGCGCTACAGAGATTTTCCATGCTACGAACGAGACTGCCAAAGCTTTGTTCCTGTACGCTACAGCACTCAAGTTTCAGAAAAGCTTTGGCTGATTTTCCTGAGTCTATGGTATTGTGGATAACTATTGCTTGTGCCAGAACTGCCTCAACAGCCTCTCAACTAGAGATCTCGTGGGCTTTGCTAAAGCAAAGGCTCAGTGAACTTTCCGATGGTGCTGCTAATCCTACTGAGGCTTTCCTTCTCCACAGGCTTCTCGCCAATGCTTACTATTTCATCGGCGATCGTGATAAACGCATGCACAGCATTGGGACTGCCCAGAGGGTTCTTGCCAATGCGGGAATTGTAGGTTCAGACGCAATCACACGCCTGCCCATGGATCACCGATCATTGGATCTCTATCTTTACTCCTTTGTCGTGAATGATGGGTCTAGAATCGAGACAGGCCTTTCCAGTTGGGATTTGCTGCGGTCCTCAGCTGCCCGAGATGCCTTGGTACATCGAAGTCCTGGTGCATTCGAGATACTTGCCGGTATCATGAAGAATCCATGCCTGCGTTGGTGTGTAGAATGGCGCCACCTCGTGCTTCGCGAGAAGCCAGATTGTCATTCGATCTTAGCCTCGACGCAATTAAGATTGAAAGATTTGGAGCTTCGCGAAGCATGTTTGCTTGCTCACACGGACTTATGGAGTATATGGCAAAGTACAGGCACGACGAGCATTCTGCAAAAAGTCTCCCGCTGTGGATGACTGAGTCGGAGAAGCGGATGGGCATTTCCGCCTGCAATATCCTTCGCGTCGTCACCAAAATGTCCATGGAGGGTGCAATCCGAATAAGTCAGTTGCTGGAAAATCTTTCAGAAGTCTTGATTGCGCTGGCTGTGAAAAGACTCGAGCGTGTTATGGAACTGCCCCATGAATTTCTAGCGCGCGAATTTCTGGATACTTTTAGTACGGTACAGAAGAAAAAATTCAATGTCTAGTCTTGATATTTTGTATACGACTAGGAAGACTTTCTGGAAGTCGCACGAATCTTCTAGTCAGGACACAGCCTGGGAGCTGGAACCTAGTCAAGGACTCGAGGTGCTCTTTCCGAAGGAGACGCTCATTTTCAGACAGCAAACCAGCGACGAGTCATCTATTCAAAATAATTCCTCCAAAGTTACGCCGCCTCTAGCTCGGTCTTTACAATCCTCTGAACAGTATTCGTCGTTTCGAGCCCTGGCGATCCCGATTGCAAAATCTCGAGATGCAAAATCTAAATCATGGAACACACCATCAAGTATTAAGCCTTATCTCACCGGCCAATTTTACCATAATAAGACTTATTCATAGGATATTAAATTCTTCAGTGGGGAAGGTCTTTCGCTGGCTTTGTAGAGCAACATACCAACAGTGATCCGCACGTTGGACCCAGGATCTGGATCTGCCGTTTGAATGGAATAGCTCTGATAGAATAACATCGCGTGCTGCGGAATCCGGTGCCGGTTTTGGCTCCAAACGCTGCTGCTTTAGAATAGAAACTTGCTCGAATCGCCAAAATTAGTAGCTCGGATCACCTGGATTCGGCCTGAATTGTAGCCAATTTCCCACGCTTTTATGCATTAAAAAAAGCATCTGATTTGAAGCAGTTTTAAAGAAGAAGAATTGATGTAAAAATTCAGCAAGCCAGCCAGCCAGCTAACTGGTTAGCCTACCTCTATTTCCCTGGTCCTTACTTGCCTGCTACTTGGTCACAAACCACCTCACAACAACAGGCCGAGCAACAGGCCCAGCCTATTCGCTGCTGTATTCGCCACTGTATCTGTTGGAAGAAATGGGAAGCAACGGCAAACAAATAGATGAGGAGCTGCTTAGATGCAGATGGTCACGTACGTACCTCCTGCCATATTATCTGCCCTCCTCGACAATAAATTGTCCTCAGCTTGGCATGGTGGTGATCTGTAGCCCTATTGATATTCCTTTGTCTCATGTGCCACGTTAATATCCTGGCGTGGTCCCGCCATATCCATATCCAATAAAAGGCCTGAGGAGGGGGTTGAGCTCAGGTGAGGTAGCTAAGGCGAGGCAGCTAAGGTGAGGGACTAAGGTGAGGTAGGTAAAGTGAGGCAGCTGAGGTAAGACAGCGCCAGTCCTGTGGAAAGGTTGAGGAGGTTTGAGATCTAAGGAGGTCTGAGGTTTGGATTCTTAGGCAGCCATTTTGACGCCTTTCAAAAGATTGATTGAGAGGTTTTGAGGAGATGGAGGTGGAGGTGGTTGGAATTGCAAGTGGCTTATCAAAGCTAAGATAGATTCCGATTTCGCAATTTTTTGCTCCATGGAGTTGTCGGGTTAGGTTGTTCTTTGTACATATCTAGTATGGTGACGCCTGTGGTGTTGAATAGGGTGCTTATCTAGCGCTCGATTTCGTTGTTAATGTTGTTGATATCTTGACGTCTCGCCCCTCCACCCACACTGAATTATGAGGTCATAAGCTGAAGTGGCAAATTGATGCTAGCAGCTATCAAATGATGGAAGCAAAGGGAAGCAAAGGGAAGCAAAGGGAAGCAAAGGGAAGCAAAGGGAAGCAAAGGGAAGCAAAGGGAAGCAAAGAGAAGCAAAGGGAAGCAAAGAGAAGCAAAGAGAAGCAAAGGCAAGCACATAGAGCAACCTGTTGTGTAACGTATCTGTCTGGGTGAAGTTTGAGGTGAGAACAGTATCTGCCGTTAAATCCGCTGCTTATTCTAATCTGCCGCCTAAGATATAGTCTGTAAAGTCCAAAATTCAAAGACCGAATTCGCACCAGAACTAAATGATAGATTAAAATTATAACAATCACAGCAAACAAAACGCCTAGAAATAACAGATCAAAAGTAGAGAGCACCAGTAAGTGAAAGCACTCGATTCCGTCCGCTCTCGATACGTCATGGGGGAAATGTGCATCCTTTTGGGCGTACATCCTATGCTCATTGCCGCCTCTCATTGCCTCGTCTGATCGCTTCGCACGAAGTCTTTCAACATCTCATGCATCCTTTCAAGGCCCTTTCCTTGCTCCTCACGGATCCTTTCTTGCCAATTTTCAAGCTTTTCAAGCTTCTTTTCAAGCTTCTTTTCAAGCTCCTTTCCTTGCTCCTCACGGATCCTTTCATTCTCCTTTCCTTGCTCCTCAAGCTTCCTTTCAAGCTCCTCAAGCTTCCTCTCAAGGAGTTCCTCAACGTATCGCGAGCGCCCCTCGGCCTCACTTGAGCCCTGCCCAACGCCAATCCTCACAGTCTCATCCAAGCCCTCAGGTAAGTCGTCTTCCAGCATTCGTTCTGCGTAAGCTGTTGGTAATGCCTGCGCCGCCTTCATGATACGATTGTGGTGTATGGCCCCAAAAATAGTGCATATATTGTGCAAATAACCGTGTGTCTTGTATCTATCAGCGCCCTTTCTTGTCAAAAGATCATAAGTTTGAATGCATTCACGATGGTAGGTGATGCTGCCTTCTTTCAGATTGATGTGCACAGGAGTCTCCTTGGGAGACTTGTTATTTGCTGATTTTGAAGGTAAAGTGCCCTGGTGGAGAGCAAAGTGCGCGTAGATTTTGACCATTGAGTTATTGTATGAGACTGTAAAGACTAAAGGCTGGCCGAATAGTTTCTCTATCAGGTTTGGCAATGCGGCTTTATAAAGTTGAATAATAGCATGAACGACAATACTGCCAGAGTGCATGTTTTGTTGGTCCGCGAGTTCTAGACCTACAATCCCTGTTTTGGCTTCACAAATAATAAATGGGAAAATAACAGAACTGGTAAAGTACACAGAGTTCATGGTGAGTGAAGCGTAAGATATTAACTTGTCGAGCTCCTCTTGTGGAAATGCGTCACGTCTGAATCCAATAGTTGTGTCCGGTTTAGGTAAAGTAGATCCCATCGTGGAACATGACCAGAGAACATCGCATTGTTTGTAATAGAGGCGCGCTATGGTCTGATGAGAATCCAGTTTCATAGAATCCAGTTCCACAATATCTGGTATTAAGATAGGCCTGAGCACTTCTTGAAGCGTACCTTCGTTTTCATAGCGAATATCATCGATTGCTTGGGTGATTTGCTCATGAGACCAAAGTTTAGCGATGGGAGGAGGATTTTCGTCAACATTTTCCTCAAATTTGCTGAAAAGGTTGTAGCTGGTTTCATCCATATCGGCAGAGTTCACATATATGAGATGTTTCGCCATTTCCGCCGCACGTTGTCCTGGAGAGATAGTCGATCTCTTCTTTGAGTCTGTTGTTGACGAAGTGACTTTGCCACTTTCCGAGCTGCCTATTTTACTAGATGGAGCTCGTTTTTGAACACCCTGGGGTAGAGCTATGTTGTTTGTGTCATTTTTGCGCGGACGACCGCGTCCTCTTTTTGGGACGTTGGAAGGCGGTGCCATCTCGCCGGGCGCCATTTGGATTCCGGAGTCGCGAAATTGAGTCTCAACCCACTGAGAGACCCAATCACTTGAAGTGCCTGGGTTGTTATCGATTTGCTTGTGTGGTGCTTGCTCTTGCTGATGTTGATGCCCTTGCCGTTTGACTGCTTTCTAGCCATTCTTGTCAATTAATGTTTTTAGGATTGTCAGGAAGTAGTTCTATATGATTTCTACATACCTGTAACTTGGGTGCTTGCTTTTTTCGCTTTGTATCTTGCTGTCCAAGGCAGATATCCTCTTCTGATAGCCTTTTCCTCTTTTTAGGATTTGTATTCTTGATTTGAGTCTTTCCTTGCCTGTGAGTCGAAGTAGGCAAGAGCAGAGCTTGACTACCATCCTTGGCCTTTATTCTCTTTTGGTGGGCTTGCAAGCGCTCACTCCTTCTTAAGCGCTCGGGCATTTGGCCTCCAAATTCCAATATTTTTGCTTGGCCAATGCTCAATCTTGTAGCGAGATATTCTCAGACAAGTGGCTTTGTATCCAAATGTGGTTGGGAGAGGTGAAGGGACGGCGCGTGAGAGCTGAAGAGACGGGCGCGTAAGAGAAGGGTTGTGTAGCAGTATGAAGCAATGATGTGACGCTAACGGAGCGATCGAGCGGAGACGGCGCTTCCACCACTGCACAAAGTTGATAACGACTCATCGGAAAGGTAAAACAAGAGCTGAAGAGTGGCTTTGGTTGTTCGTTGTGAGAAGATCGGCGATGATGGGCGGCTATTTTCAGACTAACATCATGGTAGCGACGGGTTTTGTGTTACCCGCGCGCCCGCCATCCTGCCACACAAAAAAGCGTGTATTAAATATTTCAATTTTTCTAAGCATATGTAAACAGCGTCTGTAGATGTGAGGTTTTTGTTATGAAGCTTCCTTGAAATGAAATTTCTATAACTGGGTTGTAAACATACAAGGACCAAAATAAAGGCGTTAGTGTCTCTATAATAGAGCGGTTTGGCTGCTTTAGATTTAATAGGAAACACAATGTTTTTCAACTTAAAAGCGGGATGCACCGGGACCAACATTTACGGCTGAGGAGTGTTACGGCAGAAGCGAAGCAGCTGCGTGACAGTCTGTTACTTCACCTGCTCGCTAACCTGCCTTCACCTCCTAGAAGGAATGATTGCTAGCTCAGTGAAAGACGTTGTTGCGCGAATTAAGACACTGCAGTTGCCGAGCGACTTATTCTTCAGGCATCTCCCATGAGCACTTCAATCAGGACAGCAACTGGCTGGCAACTAGATTAATCGAGTCTGTAATTCTTGTGCTGGGGATAGGGCGGCCGGATTTGCCGAGAGAAAACGGTTCTCGTTTCGGCAAATTTTGACACCTATTGAGCAGGCGCACGTATTATAATCTTGTCGGATTCTCTTGGATTGGGAACTGGACTGGCTCGGAGAGGTAAAGCGGAAGTTTCCAACCGGTTCTTATGTAAATTTGGTCGACTACAGAATCAAATATGCGCTTACTTCCTTTCCGATAGTATCATGCTGCATGTTTCAAACTAGTATACTCTAAACGGCGAGCTGGATTACGGTTGAGCGATTGGGAACTAGCATGAATTTTCTCTATCTTATCCATGTCCTCACGGATGGAGATGCCCCATCCTGGTGTTAATTCTTACACGGACAGAAATCAAGAATGGTCGATTATTGTTTGCACAAACTAATTCAGAATATTGAATGAATCCAAGCATTATGCATCAGCCAGAAGGAGATCCTGTATAAGTGGATCAAAAAGAGACACCGTAAAAGCAGTTTCGTACTCTACCAAGCAGTACATCATGGAGTAACAGGGAGTTTTAACTTGTTCGTACAACCTCTACAACGCCTTCACCATTTGATTGAGGCGGATGCCAGAACTTTACAACAGCAAGCCCTCCAACCTTCCCGATTAGGCTGCTCCACATCTTTTCGTTCCTCTCCAGGCCGGAAAGTAAGGCGAGCATGCAAATGTCGAATGCCGCAGGACTATAGAGTGATCAGTAGCCGAAGGCGCAAGCGCCGCGTAAACAACTTCACTTACAGAAGTTCGCACCGCTCATTCGGTAGGACCATGTCATTGAGGAAGATCCTCGACTGAGGACCCATTGCATCCCTTAGCCGAGTGAGAATTTTGACAGATTCGTCGTCGGGCCAGTCATGCATGATCTTATGCATCCAGTAGATATCTGCATGCTGCACTGGCTGTGGCTGGAAGAAGTCGTGCTTCATGACTTCAACTCGAGGATCTATCTTCGTACCATCCTTCTCCCGCTGTTCCGAGCCCTCGTCAATCACGCTTGGCAAGTCTTGCATGATAAACTGCGCCTTATGCTCTGGATACTTTGCAGCGAGAGCAAAGAGATCATGGCCGCGGCCGGCACCAACGTCAACAAAAGTGAAGGAGTCTTTCGACTTGAAGATGGCTTCTTCAGGGAACCACTCCGTCCAGTGCAGCCGCTCCTTCTGCACCCGAGGCATAAAGGCACTCAAATTATCGAACTGCTCGGGAGTCTCCTGTGCCCAAGTCTTAAACGGTGGAGTACCCACGCTATTTCTCGCCCGCTGAAACGGTCCATCAACAGCTGAAGGTGGTGATTTGTACTGATTCACTTTCGGATAAGTCCACATATGAGCCATAGTACTGGATGGCCCCATGATGTCGTCGTAGACCAGATTAAAGCCTGCAACCATTCCCGGGTCTGCGAGTTCCACCGTCAGATCATTCGCCTGGTACACATAGGAAGACACCTCATCGACAAATTTCAATGCACTAAGCGGTCGCAGCATGCGGGCGACGAAATCTCTGCGCTCTTCGTCGTCTGCTGCACCACCGCCATGCTCATTGGTCAGACCGGCGGCGAGCTTGTCGGCGCTCAGAGGTTCTCCAGCTGCTGCTAGGGCACGAAAGATGCCAGCTGCAATACAGAACCGTATTGGAGCAAGAACGGGCATGGCATAGATCAAAGTAATGATGAGTTCACCAGGCTTCTTGAAAGACAGTATGTCTTTACTGAGTTCTTGGGCTAGGGCTCCGAACTTACGACCAGGGACGCTCGTCGAGGTGCTGTCTCGAGTCTCCATGGCGGCAGTGACTTGCTGTTGTGTTTGTTGAGGGGGAGTAAGCCTCGTAGGTAGAGATTATCCTCTTCATTTAAGTAGCGCGGGGCACAGAACTCTTACCTAGGCCTGACGGGTATACTATCTTATGTAGGTAAGGTTGTCATGCACCTCGAGCAGTCCTGACGACATTGCGCCGACTGGGGGTGGACAAAACTCACGGCTCACCTTCAATCTTTCGATCATCTTCGAAACATCAAAGCAACCCCCCTATTAACTCAACTCTCAACTATGGCACCCAGCACAAGGAGTACGAACAGGTCCTCTATAGCGTTCTGGGGGAAATTTAGGTCGATGAAGAAGAGCTGAGATTGGAAGCGAGGTTGAGCTATATGCATTATAAGGTCAAGCAGGTCGTTCTCGCTCTAATAAATCCAAATTACAGTAACGAAGATAGAAAAGTAGGTTTCCTTGGGGAAGTCTCAGAGCAAGCATATCTAAAAAGTGGGAGACCTAGTTTGGTTGGCTGGCTCAGAAATGGTTGGGATTCAGTCAGCTCAAAGACCCGAATCAACGTCTCGAGACGACCAGGAACTTTAATGGAAAGAAGTTAAGTATAATTCATGACATTATTGAAACTCTTCGAGAACGTCGGGGAGGTAGATTCGGTAAGAGAGAGGAAGTTAAGATGAACGAGAGAATCCAAGCCAGGAAGCACTACTGTACCCACTTGTAGATGCAGTGCTGTTTTCTTGTGACCTAATGCTGTTCCCACGCTGCTTCTTCAATGCCCCTTTCTCTAACGAGAATTGGCATTGTCGTTTCTGTAACATTTGGTTGACTTCTGCTGCTTTTGGTTGAGGTGTTCAGGCTTCAGAGGCCCCAGAAGTTGTCCAGGTTAAAGCGGCAAACCCACCGCAGCAAGGGTATTCGATTTCCATGATTCCCATGAGTAGGTACATATGCCTTTATGCCGGCAAATCCTGCTAACCAGGTCCACGGAGCAAGGCAGGCAGGATCTGTGTTTGACTTAGACGTGAATCGGACAAGCTGCCGCAGCAGCCGCATCAGGGTCATGAAGTGTCCGCACGACCGTCCGCAATCTCCGCCACATCGCCGTGCAGCGTCTCTCCATGACAGAAGCTGCTTCGTACAATCAGGTCTACATAGTTAGTCAACGCGCAGAATGCGACGGTGGAAGCTCGGCGTTCGGCTGGCAAGGCCGTCAGATGCCCAGTCAACCCGGTTGCAGCGCCTCGCTTTGAGCCAGTGCGCAGGAAGAGTGAGCTGCGTCTTCAAAAACACCATATCCATCTGCGACCGCGATATGCTTCGCGCGATCCAGCCGCCCGCCCAGCGTGCCTCCCTTGCCCTGTCCTGAGCCGGGAAGGCGACGTACTCTGTACCAGACCAGAGCTGCGAGTCACACCGCCCATGGCGACATCATCGGCAGGGACCGGAGCAGCGTCCCGCAGCAGCGGCGGCAGCGGCCGACCCCGTCTGGCCTCGACAGATATCCAAACCACCATTGCCCACCCGGGCACCATCAAGATCAATGTCGAAGGAGCCTTCATCGTCGATGATGGCAGCGCGTCGCCGGAGCTCGAGGACGTGGACGAGTTCGAGTGCGTACACGAGGATAAGGACATCCGGCTGCCGAACCACACGGCGGTAGTGAGCCATGTTGCCGTGGATGTGAGGATTCCCAATGTCGTGTCAACTTCAAGACGACTCCTTCTGTGTAGGATTGGCGACTGACGTGTGCGGATACAGATCGGGGGATCCTTAGCCAAGCTGGTCTACTTTACGCGCGAACCGCCGTCGAAGGAGCTTGGCGGACGACTGAACTTTGTCAAGTTCGAAACGGACAAGATCGAAGATTGCATCGAGTTCATGCACCGGTTGCAATTGAAACATCAGCGGCTCAATGGCTCGACTCCTTCAGAGCTCCGTGTCATGGCGACGGGGGGAGGGGCATACAAGTACTATGACAAGATCAAAGAATCACTGGGGGTGGAGGTCCTGAGGGAAGATGAGATGGAATGCTTGATCATTGGTACGTCTGCAGCGTCTGCGCCCCACCAAGGGCCATCATCCTCCGTCCGTGTTTCTGAACAAAAGCACTGACGTCGAAGGAATCGCTTCCAGGGCTCGACTTCTTCATCACCGAAATCCCCTCTGAGGTCTTCACCTACAACGACACCCCCACGACCCCCGCTCCGGAAAACCCGCTCCGCTTCAC